>JAMZAV010009363.1:0-57944 GCA_024449915.1 Sweltsa coloradensis | reverse complement strand
GCCGGGGGGAAACGTTTACGCCTTAGCCCCAGACTAGTCCAGTCCAGTGTGAGCCAGACTAAGCCTGTGGTAAACGTAGGTGTAACCCCCTCATGCACAAAGACTTGGCGTAAAGTTCCGAGAAAATAAATGGACAAAAGAAATGGCGGAATTGTCTCCGTGAAGTAATTGGAGATAAATGGAAACGAAATGCAAACAAAAACCAGTCCCAAATAACTCAAAAATTATTCTAGCACTAATAAGCATTGCTAGATAGAAAACAGCAATCATTTTTTAAAATTTTGTGTTTTGGGCAACCTGCAACGTATACAGTGGTCAAAAGTCGCAAATTTACCGTCCACTTGGTGTAGTGGCTAGCGAGTGACATTCCTATGCTGGAGGTCGCGGGTTCAAATTTCACTTGTTTTTTATGAACTTTTTTGCAACTTTTTACTCAATTTTTTCATGTTTCTTGCCTCTTCCTGTATGTTGGTACAAATTTTTGTTAAAATATGCATTTTCTGATACAAAAAAGTGAGGGTCGACATTTGCGTCCCATCCAGAGTAGCCGCAACTTTACCGAAATATCTTGCGGACGCAAGTCTGCTCGCAACTTCCTTTTTGCATACGGCTTTTATAGCCCTATGATTTAACATATAAATTTACGTAAGTCCGCCATTTTTAACAAAACGCAACTTTGTGCCGGTAAATCTTTGTGCATGAGGGGGTAAGTCTATTAGGCTAAGGCGCCTTTATAACCGGAATGTGGGAGACCCAGGTTCAAATAACGGTTGGGTTAGTTTTTTTTATTTCTGGTTTTTATTAAAATATTATAGAATATATTTTGATATTTGAAATGCGTAATAGGTATACTAATGGAAAACGCCAAACAAAATACGTGAAAAGATTGCAAGGGCCCATTGATTGCAGGTCTCTGCAGTGCATTCACCGCCCGACATTCAAAATATGGTTTGATTTAAAAATGAATTTTTCAAGAAGAAAACCATTGTCGTTAAAATTAAATTCTACACATTTCAGACTATTTTTTCTTTTTTTTATTTCTTGGACGTTGAATCATAACAGATTTTGCTGATTTTGTTAACAGTTCAGTACACTGGTCACGGATGTCTGTTTCAAATGTCAGCTTTATATGTTTGGCCGTTAGGAGGGATCGAACAAACTAACATAGAAACACATATTAATCACAATTCACAACACTCAGTTGCTTCGCTCCCTTGTCTCATCAAACCACCAATTAATTCACCATAAGAAATTGCAGAAGGCAGGACAAAAGGGACAAACAAATGAAATAAATCACGCATGAAATTGATGACAAAATAAAAAAAGGGATGGCAAGTCCAAAGCTTAATTAGATTTCAAGTGTATGTACTGAATGATGGGGCCCAAATTTAAAATGTTGATTACCTATGTTAATTATTGACTGTGGAAAATCAAAGAGTCACCTCTCAGCCTAACAGTCAGCAGGGATTAACTGTAGAGTGCAGACTATGAATAGGCCTAAATTTAAAACATGTTATCTTGTGCTTGAAATTATTATGTTTGCCATTAACCCAGCAATTCATAAGTGCAGGCATAACACAATAAACTGACATGTTGGGGAGAGCGGTATATAGTGGGTCGTGGTCTATAGTGGGTATTTGAGATTGCTGCATAAAGTCCATGTTTACTACTAGGCCGCTTCGCAACGTTTTTTTAGTCGCGTTGATGAATGAGCTTTTTTTGTAAATTTTTAGTTTGTGTGAGATCTCTTTACTTTTGCAAGTGTTTTTTGAACGCATTTTAGGTGTTTGTTGTCAAGTTTCTATTGTTACATTTTATTATATACCTCAAAAATCATATTAAAACCCTTTTATTCTATGGATTCTGGCCAACTTTTTCTTTCAAAAAGCAATACATCACCATTCCCCTCAATGTCCATGTAAAATATGAACGTTGTGGCCCCACCCTTTTTAGTCAGAATCGCCCAAAATAAAAAACAAAAAATATCCCAAAATAAAATCAAAAATCGTAAAAGCACGATATTCATAAAGATATACTATTTCTTGATTATACCAAAAAACGTGGCACGACTAAGTTCAGAGATTTCGAAGGTCCCCTCCAATTTTCATGAAGATAATGAAGTATTTACCATTTCTATTATTGTGTTTAAATATAGGAATTCCATTAATGAAGATATTTAAGATAAGCTGAAGTGATATGCATTAACTTCAATTCCATAACTTTTGTGTTTCCAGTAGGGTTGCACAATGTCCCAAATTTACCGGTCAAATGACTGGTCAAATCTTTTAGTCAATTGACCAGTAAAATTACTTAAAAGAAAACATGTGTATATTGCTTTAAACTATAAATTAATTTAATTTTTATATTTTAATTTTAATTGTTAAGTAAACAATAACATTTCTTTCTTTCTTTCTCATGTAAAAATGTTTTAATTAGGTATGATTTTATTTTAATTATCTTTTATTATGTATACTTATAATATGAATTATAATAGACAAATAAAATATAATAGCTTCTGGGGAAGCTGAAGCTGAATTAGGAGGAAGGGACTGATGACAGCATCGACGATGATGATGACGGTGATGATATGCCACTTAATAAAGCATTAAATAAGTTTTTGTCACCACAACATTTTAAAATAAATTTAGTAGGCCTAATTATCTAATAAAATGTAATTTATGATTTTTTACATTTGACCGTCAATTGACCAAATTTGAATTTGACCGGTCAAATCCCATCTCTAGTTTCCAGTAATTTTGGTAAAAATATCTGGAGTGAATCAAAATAATTTAATAAATACAGAAAAATTGAGATTGTCAATTCATTTGGCACTCACTTGGTATTGTGCTCTACTCATGAGAGAACCAAATTCACATATAAAAAATATTATCTTATACTTATTAGTTATTGGCATGTTGGATTTTCTATATGTCCCGTTAATGAACAAGTACCTGAAATAGCAACGCTTATTTTAAGACTTGTGTGATGTAGGCCTAAGCTACTTTTTTAATTTGTTTTTTCAATTTTATGATAAAATTTGAAACTGAAGGTAATTCTCTATTTTTTCTCAAATTTGGCATTACTAATGGCGTTTTCCATTGGCATACACTCGGCGAGTGCATTGATGTCATTGTTGTCAACCTTCACTTGAATAACATTACAAAAATGAACAAATGAAAAGACAAGTGGCAATCCAGTGTGCACTAGTGCGACCTGAGTGTGGCCAATGGAAAACGCCATAATTAAATCCAATTGGTAGGCTACCAACATTTTTGAAAAACTACATCACACAAATTCTAGACAATTTTATCGGGAGTAGATTCAATTAAAGAATGTACAGATATATTATGACATTGTAGGCCACGTTCCAGCTGAAATGCGTAAAGACTATGGAGTACTGAAATAGGTCCAGTAAAGTGGTTCCAACGAAAGAATGCAGATAGCTTTGAATTGTTTTCCCAACCTAACAACTTTGTCAAGTCTATTCACGCTAGCTCAGCGTGGATCCAGTAATCGAAGGAACTCTGTGATCTAGCAAGATAATTTATGCTTGTGTTGGTAAAATATATTTCTCTTTCATCACAAAAGAGACATTCATTTTACCGCACATTCATCCTACCCCCACCACTACAAAGCATCTGCATTGTTTTGTTGGAGCAAGTATATTCCAGCTTATTGCATGATCAATCCCCATTATGTAATGGAACAGAACCATTTTAGCTAACCTTGTACAGTAGGTCCAACCTAGTCATACTGCAGGGTTTGTCTTCCCAAGCAATAGTGATCAGGCCAGCATGTAGCCTAGACAATAGACATACAAACAAATCTTAATTTTGAATTTACCGTACCATTGCCAACTATGTTATTGATTGAATCCTCATGCTTCAAGAATTTGGGGCGAATGATGCGGTTGTAGATGGTTATTGACCCATTCATTTCAATCGGAATGAAACACCAGATGAAGAACAAACACTGAAACAAAAATTACATTAGTGTGAAATACATCTATATATAATCAGTTTAATCAATGCGAAGTGCTAATAATGGTCTACTAGTGTTATTTATTTATTTAGAGAACACTTGAGATTGCACTTGCCAAGAATTAGTAGGCTACCGTAATATATTGTATTTTATTCTGTGGCCATTACATACAGCTGGTACGACACATGTCTCACAAGTGCAATTTATCATACTTACTCTCATTAACAATACATAATTATTTAAGATATTTACTGATATAACATAATTTAAGATGACTATGGGCATAATATAAAAATTAGTGTGTGTGTGCAAGTTTTATTTAACAGTAGTTGATGAGTCGACGGTCGCTGTTTGTGTGTGAGGAGGAGAAACTTTAAAGGCAGCTATCTTGAACAAAGGAACAAACCGTTAAGTCGATCGATGGTAACTGCGCATCTGATAGATATCCTTCAGATTCCAGGTACTGCAAGATGAGATTGAGCTTATTAGTATAGCAAAAACTTTTTGGGCCTAACGCCAACGTACTAGTTTTTTATTTATTGCGTTTGAAATGCGCTGGAATTCCCTATCTTATGCATTGTAGCTGAACAAAAACCACACTTTCAATTACATATGGTTGCGTAACATCGAGACCTGCATGACATCGTGCAGAAGGTCCAGGGTTCGATTCCCGCTAAAGTCAGAAGTTTTTTAACTTCTGATTTGGACTTAAGTCCATCAGTTTCTTGTCTTAGGAGTTTGTAAACGGTGACTTTGGAGCCGTCCTAGCAACGAAGCACATAATAAATTTCAGAGTTTGTTCTGAATCGGCCTTGTTGATTCTGCGTTGATTCGCGGGTGTTTGCACTGTCCATACCACTGATTGCTATATTTCCTATTAAAAATATCGATCTTTGGTTGGTTATCGCTCACTCGTCGATTGCGTCGGGGCCTACAGGGTTGGCTTGGTCGCTTTGATTTAAAGTCCCCCACTGAAAATCAGTTATACTAGGGAAACGCCAAAGTCGTTGTTAGACGAGTGAGTGAGCCATGTGTTGAGTACCCGGTAACATTTCTTTTCTTCCCCTTACCTTAGGCCTCCCTAGCCTATCATATAGGCTACATTGGAGCATTTTGGCCTAAACTATGGCCTAAACATTTACACAACTCCCGGACCAACAATCTAACATTAAGCAAGACCCGGCAGTCACACGGAATATTCAGTTGAAGACTGCCAACAACAGCAACCTCCGGCACAGTGATTTCCACCAATACCCTATTATCTATACGAATATAATTATCAAACTTAATTAAATGCAAATGTTCCCGGGTACTCACCACATGACTCGCTCACTCGTCTAACTACGACTTTGGCGTTTCCCTAGTCTAGTTGGCTAAAGCGCCCTTGTAGCCGAAATGTGGGAGACGTGGGTTCAATCCCCTGGTCGGTGAAAGATTTTGTAATTTCTAGATTGCATTTCAAAAATAATTATAAACATGTTTTGAAATGCATATAACGCAGTGTAGTCCATCATCTGTGGCAATAGGGCCTACTATGGTTAACATAGCCAGTACGAAATACGTGAAAATATTGCAAGGTTTACTCAATCTACGTGCGGAATTTGTGGGTACCTTGACGTCCAACATTCGACTGACCTTGCATTGACACGGCATTTCACGGCCAGGCGAAAAACAAACAAAAAATATCTTTTCAAAATCTAAAACATTGTCGTTAAAATAATTTCTAAACATTGGAAGTCTATTTCTCAGTTTATTATTTCTTGTAGGTTTAAATCGCAATGAATCTTGCTGATTTGTTAACAGTTCTCAATAAACTCGTACCGGATGTCCGTTTAAAATTTCAGCGCAATTTGTTCAGCGATTCGGCTGATTTTCAACGTACAACACACACACACAACACACACACGCACGCACGCAGAAAAACCGTAAGGGCGTTTAAGTCGAATGGAAATCACTACGTTCGCTACGCTCACTCGTTCAATAACTGAGTGGATAGACTCTAATAAATTTTTTATTTTTTTATTTTAAAGGAATATTAACAAATTTAGGTGCAAAATGTAGATCATTTCACGACTAACTTATTTGCTTTGAAAATGTGGTCAAACGGGGTTCGTTTTCGAGATATTTGAGATGTTTGGTCCAACTTCAACTCGTATGGCTGAGCGATTACAAGAATATAAGTGAACGTCGCACGCCGTAGTCTGCTGTCGATGACGAGAGACAGGGGTGGGTATGGCCTATACCTTCAATGCCTTTTCTGCTCGCGGCTCTGAATTCGTATCAATATTTAGTTATCTGCTGCTGTAATTTGTCAACCAAATAGATTAGACGATATAGACTAGTAGACGGTTATGTGAACATACTTATTGTTCATTTATTTATATATTTTATTTGTTTACATTATTTATTATTCCATTTCATCTATAATCTACGAGCGTGCACAGGAGATTGCAAGACTTGCTTGGGGCCTTGGTACATTTGCTAAGTTAGTCCTAGATGAGGACACTTTCAAATCCACCTGTTCTTACCAAGAGATTCGCAACAGAGGCTGTGGCAGATATACCGGTACCGGTTACATAAAATATATAAAAAAGAAAAGAGTAACTTCCACGAAAAGATTATAAGAATTAAATCTATCACAGTAAAGATATAAATAATTGTTATTTCCGGATAAACAAAAGGAAAAAAAAACGCACAGGCCAGGTCTCGAACCGGGTACCTCTTGCATGCTACGCGAAACACGCTGCGCTCATGCTACTAGAGTCCACGGCTTTGGGGAGGCTCAGATGAGTACTCTTGCAGACCGGCGTTGGACGTTTGAGGAACGCTGAGAAGAAACGAGCGTAATAGCTTTTTGTTTGTAATGCGGGCGCTGTTTACACTTGCAAATCCATCAGCCAATGTTTCTTTATCGTAATACACAGCCATATTCTGCAGATGTACGCAACTACTATTTATTTCTATATAATACAAGTTCGAGGTGGACGCTCGTAGCTTGCTACACATTCAGTACCTACTGCAATCATAACAAACCAGTGCTATGTTGCCAAGTCAACATGTGGTTGTTTGCTACAAGAGAGGTAGAATTAAAATCTTCATTTGTGGTTTTGATTGTCTTAATGTCGATGAGAACATATTATATAGAGAGAATGTATGTTCGTTTTGCATTCTTCACCATTTCTTCCTCAAGTGCAACAAATATTTTTTCATTGATTATTGTATAATATTTAGTTTTATTATTATTATTTATTATTATTATTTATTTTCAATATGTCTGGATTACAAATACGTACATATTGCTGGTGGCAAGAGTAGAGCAAGGCCCCATAACACAATGTGAAAATTTAACAGCAACTTTATACACAGTAACAATATATACAAGCAATATACTACAGTTAACCTACTAGGCCTATAACAGATGGGTACCTATAGAAATACACATATTACTGTATATACTTTATATATCGGTGATGGATTTTCTGAGAATGAGTGAGGCAATTAATATACATTTTGTGAGTTTGTAAGTGGGTGCATCTGTGTTTCATTCGTTTATCTTCAGTGACTGTATGTGTGTGAGTGTGCGTGAGTTAGTGCGAGTGTGAGTGTGAGTGTGAGTGTGAGTGAGTGTGTGAGTGCGAATGTGAGTGTGAGTGTGTGAGTGTGAATGGGAAAGTGAATGAGTGTGGGTGTACGTGTTTCTGGTCTAAGCCATTTGACTATCTAGTAGGCCACGCCTCAAGTGAGCTCCAAAAGATTTAATTTCGCTCAATTGCCTAGTATTTGGGTCCAGAGAGTTATACAAGGTTATTGCGCGACAAAAGAATCCTCTCCTGTATAGTTCAGTCCGCGCGAAAGGAGGATACAGCGCGACTCCTTTCCCGTATCGAACTGATCTGTACCCGAGCTGCACTCTAGACAGAGGGTCAAGGTCGATGATATTCAGAAACATTTTTTTCATAAACAATACATCTATTTCATTTAGTGTGTTTTCTATTGACAAAATGTTACACATTTCCAGCCGCTCAGATCGTCCACAGTCCTTCCTATTCGTGATAAATTTCGTTGCCCTGTTCTGAATAGTTTGTAGCTAGTTATGTTCCCCTGTGTAGTCGGGTGCCATGCAGGGCACCCATACGTGATTACAGATTTAACTAAACTAAGATACACATTCGTTTTCACTTTCGGACGAGCACTGTGAAGGGTGCGAGATAAAAGCCGAGTAATTTGGCCGATTTGTTCCTCACAATCTCGGTTTGTATGTTCCATTTGAGGTCATTGACACTGTTATACCCAGGATTTTCATCACTGAAACATGGCCAATAACTTTCCCATTTATGATGTACGAACTTACCCTGGGCTTTCTTGAGATCGTGATTGTCATGTGGGTGGACTTGCTGTGGTTCAGGGCCATGCAATTTACTTCACACCACATTTCAATGTTAGCTAGTCTGCTTGAAGAGCCACTTCATCATCTTTACATTTATCTCTCTATACACTGTACAATCGTCGGCATATTGGCGAATGCGGGAATTTATAGACTGTGGTAAGTCTATCATGTAAATGGTGAACAATAGGGGCCCTAAGACAGACCCTTGTGGCACGCCAGACACAACTTACACTCACTTGAACACGCTCCATCGTAGACCACACGCATACTGCGACCCACTAAGAAGCTACTGATCCACCCTATAACCTGGCCGGAGATGTTGTAACGCTGGAGCTTGGCAAGCAGACGTCGATGAGGGACCCTGTCGAACGCCTTCGCCCAGTCCAGTGATATGACTCGATCTGCGTACCAGCAGTAGCATCTAGCGTCTGTTGCCAGTCATCGATGGCCCCAGCGAGCATAGTGACGCATGATCTCCTCGGTAGAAAGCCGTGTTGTTGCGTGTTGATCGCTTGCATGTTGTGTAGGTGTGCCATTATTCTACTGTGACAACCCTCTCCATGATTTTCCCAACAACAGATGTCAAGGAAATCGGGCGGTAGTTTGTTTGACGTCGCTTCTCTTCCCACTCTTGAACACAGGGACAACGTTGGCCTGACTTCCAGTCATTGGGCAGTTTGCATTGTTGCATGGAAGTTTCAAAAACGTGGCAGAGTGATGGAGAGATTTCCTTGGCGCATTCATATAGTATTTTAGCAGGTATGTTGTCAGGACCCAGAGCACCGCCGGGACGAATTTTTTTTATGGCTCGGGTTACTTGAAGAGAAGAAACGGGATTGTTTGGAGAGGGGGGTGTTCGTGTGATTTTGGGAAGTTTGGGGACAGAGGTTGTCATTTGAATCGTTAGGGAGAGAGAAGTTTTTTTGAAACTTGGTTACAAATGCCTCGGAAATTGCTTGCGGGTTACTTACATTTACATTATTTACAGTGAAGTGGTGAGGCGCAGACAGGGTTGGGTAACGACGCGTCGCAAATAATATTCGACACGTCGCGTCGCAAATATGCGTAGAATACGTCAAATATGTAGAATATGTAGAAAATTCGCGTCAAAAATTAAATAAGGAATATTATTGTACAGCCTTATTTTCATCAACCCTAAAAACAAATGAACTCAACATTATATTTTGAACTTGTAAGCAAGTGTTTGTACTTATTACAAGGCGAGCTGATGAATCAATAACTCATTGTCATAAAGAACTTGAAGCAAAGAAAACCGGCATCTTCACAAGATACCAAGGTCACCTGCTTTCCCGATCATTAATATGGACAAAGCCAAAAGCCTCCCCAGATAATTCTTCATTGCGTTTCATTAATCAAAGTCTCCCTTATTCTAAACTTCTTTAATAGTAACATTTCTAGTTATAATTTACATATTGCCAATGTATGTAGGCTAAGGTAGCCTAACTAGATAGGCACAATGAAAAATATAAAAATCCACTGATTTAGCTCAAAGTAACAATACACCATAGACCTGCCTAAGCTCTACCTCCCAGTAATTTTCGACGTGTCATTAATGTCATAAAGTGTAATTTACGACATGTAATATTCGACGCGTATATACTAGGTAGGGTAAGCGGGGGTAATTGGGAGGTGGGGGTAATTGGGTGGAACATTTATTTTTTTCCATTTTCCCAAGTTATTAGGTACAGTTAAAGTGAGTAAACTATCTTAAAATTCTCATAAGATATCCCTCTTAAAAAATTAACAATATGTAGTTGGTTTATGAACAAATTGTAATTGTTAAAGAAGATTTTCTTATTGTTGTCAATGGAAGAGGACTGAAAGTTATTTAGAACTTCACAATTGCAAATGTTAAGTTGAGTTCTATTAATTTCCAAGCAGTGTATTTTCAATCCAATGCTTGTTTTAAAGCATTAAAGATATTGAAAAATATGTTTGTGTATTTATCACAACAATGAACAAAATATTATCAATGAAAACAATCAATTAAATAAGTACCACCCAATTACCCGCATTGTGGGGAAATGGGTGGTAAAGAAGTTGAACTTCAAAGTTATGTTTTACCTGCAAACATAAACTTTTTCCACCAGGTTGCTCTTGTAACCAACTTATATTTTAATGATGTTTTATGATGGCAGTGATATCTGCAACAATTTCCCTCCATTTTCAATTTTTTTGACATAGGGCAACATAACCTATAAGTCTAGTCTAATGGCAATTTTTCAGTGATTTTAAAGTTTTTAAAGTTTAATAAGTTTTTAATTTTATATTGAATTATGAAAATCTTGTTGCAGTTTGTTCACACATTTAGTATCTTTAGTAAAAACCAAGACAAAAATGTAAAAACAGTTATAGTCTGTTCTAATTTGCATATTTTGTTTATGTTGCATAGAATATAATTAATTATAACATTATTAATAAAACCATTAGTTTTTAACCTACAACAAAGTGTGAGGTATCAATCTCTTCAGTTTCACTTCCTCTATCACCACCCATTTACCCCCATTCTACAGCATGTGTATTATAGAAGATTTCAGGCCTCCACCCATTGCCCCCATGGGGGTAATTGGGTGGTTTTGTAGTTGAAGCATAAATTCCACTTTTTATATGAGAAATGACCAATAACTGCTAAAATGCACATGTTTTATTAAACCTTAGCAAACAACATATCATTCAAGGGAGTATTTGTGCATAATTTATATAAAATATTTATACAATTAATTTTTTCAAAACATACCTCCCAATTCCCCCGCTTACCCTATAATACCTGTTTTCGACGTTGAGTATTATACCTACCCAACCCTGGGCGCAGAGCTGCCACTTTTACTATGTACATATCCCAAAGTTTTTTTGGGTTGCCGTCGCCTAGCTTCCACATGTATGTGTCGTGTGCGTTTCGTGTTTCCATTTTTACTAGATTGCGTTGCTTCCGGTATGCTTCCCACTTTTCGTCGCACTTGTTACTCTTCCACTTGCGGTACAATTTATCCCTCTTGTGAATTTTATTTATTAGACACTTGTTTATCCATGCTGGCCTTCTTTTTGAGTTTACTTTTACCTGTGGCACAGCGGTTTCCACACACTGCCAAAAAGTTTCTTTCCATTTAGACCACACTGTTTCCACGTCATATTCCCCGTTTGTTATACACGGCATTTTGCTACTAAGTAACTTCTTTAGCAAGCCCCAGTTCGCTCTGTTGTAATTTAGCGTTTGCCGTTTTACAACTTTAGGTTTAGGCGGCTGCCATTGCAGTGTATATTTTATTGCCATGTGGTCGCTCACGCCTGGGATAACCTCCACTTCCCCCAGGTGGGCGGGGTTGTTTGTTAGTACAAGGTCGAGTATTGTACGCGAGGTCTTGGTTATTCGCGTAGCTTCCTTGACCATCTGGTGGGGCACTACGCACATGAACGCCGAGAGGAACTTGTCGGCCAAGGAGTTCGCAGGCACAGCATGGTCCATTGGTCCCCAGTCCACATCAAGATTGAAATCCCCACACAGGTATATGGCTTTGTATTTATGTTGTATGTTTTGCACCATTTCTAATGACTCAATTAAGCCGTCATTGACGGGAGTGTCACTGGAATTGGGCGCTCGATACGCCGAACCCAATAGTAATTTGTGATCACCGCACTTGATGTCAACCCACAGTATCTCTGCATTGTTCTCGAGGCTTGTGAGACGGGTAGGCTTCCAGTTCTGGCCGGACTGCGAGCAAGACACCTCCACCCCTTCTCCTAATTGCCTCCCCCGCTGGGCGGTCTTTTCTGAAGACCAGGTAGCCTTCCGGTATTACCTCCGCGTCGCCGATCGAGGATGTAGCCATGTCTCGCACGAGAAGATAATTGCCGGGTGACAGCTTCAAGCCAAGCTTGGATTGCGGGTCGCTTCTTCTGTTTGCAATGCTGCGTGCATTGAATGACAGGCAGGTCAGCTTCCCGCGGTTTTCCTAGGTTTGAGACTGTCGTGGCCGTCCGTTGTATTCAGAGAAGTGTTACCAACTGCGTCGAAAAAGAGTCACTGAAGGTTGGTATGGAGCAGCTCCAACAATCCCATCGGGCATCGCCTTTCGTCATTTTCTTGTGCGCTGTAGCAGATATGTTCGCACAAGTTCGGTGGGGCCACCTTTCCACAAGAGTCACACTTCACAATAATTGGTTTTTGCGTCCTCTAGCGTCACATATGAGGCAGGTTGGGCTGGTCAATGTGGGACCTGGATTTAATTCCACGTCGCCGCTGAGGGCTAGTGCCAACAGGGTGGCAACGCTGAGCCCGATGGTCGGCTCGCGGCCCCGCCTGGCCCTCCCGCCTCGGTCGCCGAGCGCTAGAAGAACCTTCCTGGCCGAAATGCCCGCACCGCAGTATGTGTAAACCGAAACCGACCGATTGTTAACGACCAGTAAGTTTTCTCGCAGAGGTTCGAACTTTATTTTATCGTAAACACTTTCACGCACCAGAACTGATTCACTCGAAAAACTTACTGCGCGAATAACCGCGAATATTATTAAAACTCCCGGGAGCGGTCCGAACACTGTACTGCGGCCACGCGCCATTTTTAAATTTATTTACCTAGCATGATACTGGAGTCAAAATACTACACGCGCATTTAGAACGGAACAATATTATTATTTACTTTGTATTAAATACATAAATTCATGAAGTTGTGTTGAATACCGTTTAAATAATACTAGATGATAATAATATAGGCCTAGATCAAGTATTATTTTAAGTTTATTTAATGTTATATAAATTGTTGTTTTGATAGGGTAGTTCACTCAATCGATCGACTTTAAGAACATTTGGAATTATATCCGCAGGCACTGGGCGGGTAACATGTGCCCTCCGTCAACCCCATCGTTTATCAACTACATTCCTCATACAGTTTAGAATCTATTTTCAGAAACTTATATTTTACCATGCTTTGGAAGATATCAAATTTATTTGAGCCAGTAGGAATATATTATATATACGATTTTTTTTTTTTTTTTTTTTTGGGGGGGGGGGTCTGCCTAGAGTAAGACATATGCTGTGCAAAAGGTGCCGCACAAACAAAACAATGCAATGTTTGGGGGGGTGCTCAGAAGTGGTTTTAATGTGTTTTAGAAGAAGTTAAAGTGCTTTGCTGAATGGAAAAAGAAAAGAAAAAATATATAAACGTATTTAATTTTTGGCGTAAACCTAGATGATTTGCAGAATATAACTGGGCATTAACAAAATGTTACATGATCTGGGATCGGAATTTCAACTACTGGCAGGTGGAAGGGATGAGAAAGAGTTGTAGGCGTAGGTCTAGCAGTGCATTATTGCTAGCCTAGCCTATGGTAGGAACACAATAACCCCAAAGTCTAAACTTGAGACAACATGTAATTTACAAGTATCAAGCTAACAAGAACAATTGTTGATTCTCAGCTACACAGGCCGTTTTGCCGAGTCTAATGTGGCTTATCTAACAAACCGCCTTGATTACAAAGTGCAGGCGATAGCAGAGAGATAAAGTGTAATCTTACTTTATAAATAGTACGGTATTAAAGTAGTGCTAAATAGAAACTACTGACATAAGCGGACACATGTTTTTATTAATTAGTATAATAATAATATTACATTATTTTAGTTTTTACACCACATCCTCTGTTATAGACCTGGCTGGGCATAGACTACATCAGGGGTAGGCAACAGGCGGGCCGTGTACAGCCCGTGGGACTCATTTATTTCTGTGGCCCCCTACTAATTTATGTCCAAGCACAAAAATTACTATTGGTTTCTCCAGCATTCAATGCATCATTTTTATAATAATTTTAGTTATTTATACCAGCCTTATAGGGTATAATTATACCTAATAATAATAAATAGTTTATTGTCAGAGTTTCGAGTTACCAAGAATTTTAAGAAAAACAGATTGGACGACTGTTATGCATAGGTACCTCGAGGAGGCATACCAAGAGAGGAGGTAACATATTTCACACCAGCTATAACACCCGACCCGGCTATAGAAATGGCAAATAAAAAGTTATAATTTTGATATAAAAAAGCTTTTATTTCAGTACATAAACCAAATATTATAAAGGCATCATTTCGTCATAAAAACAACATTGCAAATTAACTGCATGTTTCTGTGCCAAAATATAAAAATATAATTGGAAATTTCCTGATTTTGCTCTATTTTAGCAGAAACAACATGATTATTGCATGTATTTTGCTGTAAGTAAATGTCATATTTAGCATAGTCAAACGGAAAAAATTGCCCACAAAATTCTAGGGTCCCTACTAGCTGTGGCCCCTCATCTGTCAAGCAGCACCGGTAAATGGCCCCATACACAATCTAGTTGCCGATCCCTGGGCTACATGATAAGAAAACAAGAAAGCAGCTCGTAGTTTTCTCTCTCTTATTGACAGTATTGACATAGGAACGCTTCTGTTGGTACCTAATCTAAACTGACACCACGTATTTAACAACCAAACAACTCCGCGTGTGTTTGCACAGTCCAGGGCATCCGCTTGACTCTCGCAGATTTTTTTTAAAATTCTGTCTGTACTCGACAGCAAGCAGCAGCAGTAGGGCTGTGAGTGACCGGGTACTCTGGTACTAATAACCCGGGTAATGACAAAAATTGTCGGTAGGCCTACTCGTTCGTCAGCAATTCTGCTAGTACCGCCGCCGGCCAGTCTTTGACTCGTCAGCGCAGAGCGGCCACATCAGTTCTTTCTCAAAAGTGCATTTTTTGGTATGCATTCAGCCCACAATTTTTTCTAAATCACACCAAACGCACTCTAAAAAACCTGATTTTCAAAAATTTTGACTGCAGCTCTATTGTTGCCCCCCGTACTTGGTCCTTATATAATACACCCGGGATGAAAAGCCTGAATCTGAGAGACTATGTGTGTATCTGTTAGAGGGGCCCCCATAGACATTTTGCGGGCGGGGCCCATGAAACAAAGTTCTGCCACTGTGCGCGAATAGCTTCAAAACTTGTTGGGCGATTTCGTTGCATTTTTTTCTAATCTCTATGATAACATACAATCTTTTTAAAATTCAAAAGGTGTTTGAAGAGTGGACTGGGCCTTTATGAACTTCATTTCTGCTGCTTCCAGCTGACTCCCTTCTTTTCTTCCCACTGCCCATGTTACTGCCCCATACATTAGTAGGGCCAAGGTACAAAGTATGACTTGTACAGCAAAATTTTATATTGGGCACAACTCATTCAATTTCCCCCCCCCCCCCAATACCAGGAACTTGTACATTGTACATTGTTTTCCGCAGAGCGGCTAAGGGTAAAAGTGCAAGATCGTTTCCTATCGGAGGCACACTTTGGCGATCTTGCTTCACTTCCTTTTGCCAACAGCACGTGGTGTTTCTAAGTGGTCACCCACTCAAGTACTGACCACGCCCGATGTTGCTTAACTTTGGTTACCTATCGAGAACCGGTGTATTCAACATGACAGCTTTCTCACCAATTGGTAAAACCCTTCTGCTTTTTAATTTGTTGGATGAGCGTAGGGAGCGAAGCGAAGATTCCATTTCACTACACTGGAGAAAAAAATCCGGAATGTTTTTCTTTTTTTTCTGTTTGTATTATTGTGTGTTTGTTAACACGATTCCGGCTAAACCGATACTCCGATTGCTATGAAATTTTATGGAGGCCTTCGAAATCTCTGAACTTAGAACTGCCCGTTTTTGGCGCAATCGAAAATTATTTCTCATGGAAATCGTAATTTTACGATTTTTTAAAAAATTTCTTCGACTTATAACACCTACATGCTTAATCCGATTTTAACGATTTTTTCACAGAACCTTAATTTCATGAATTAAGATATTCTGTGAATTTGAGCGCAATAGAAAAATTATTTCTTATGAAAATTGAAATTTTAGTTTTTTTTCTTTTTTAAACAGTTCTTTGACTTATAACACCTACATGCTTTATCCTATTGTAATGATTTTTTCACAGAACCTTAATTTTATGAATAAATATTGGTGTAAAATTTGAACACAATCGAATAATTATTTCTTATGAAAATTGCAATTTTACGATTTTTTTTTAAAATTATGATTAATAAAAATAAATAAAAAAATAAAGTAAATTTGTAATTAAATTTAATTTACTTTAAAAAAAATCTTTACCAAGTAATAATTTTTTCACAGAACAACAGAAAATCCGCATAACACATGGCAGCTCAATGCACCAATTACGCTCATCCAACAACGCGGCGGGACTTAAGCGTTTTCCTAGTAAAATATTTATATAATAACTTTTATAAATATTTAACAACCCAACCTTCTCATTGCTCCTTCCCAAATCTCCACTTCCCCATGCCCTAACCGGCCAACCCCACCCCACCTCCTCACTAGTCTACCCGGTCGAGCTTGACAGCGATCGCGCTGAAGACTATCCACTATCCACAGCTGTCTGCTGTTGATGCAGTCAGTCGCTCCCACTCGATAGGTCGTTGAAATGAGTGCGCCCAAATCCAAGAATGAAATTGACTCACCCCGGACACCGCCAAAAGGTCAAGAGTGTTCGCAAATGTGAGCTTCAAGAGCGAGTGTACATGAATGGTTAGCTTGACATGCGCGATGTGAAGTGTGCTCGGCTGTTTTACAGTTAAATTCAAAGGAGGTAGACTGTACAAAAACTACATTGTTTCGGTAGGCCTATGGCATTCAGCATATATAACACTATTCCAAAAAGCACCAAACGGTCTCTTAAAAAGCTGAATTTTAACATTTTTGGCTGCGGCGCTTTCGTTGGGGGTGTTGGTCTTTTTTCCGTGAATTTTCACGAGCGGTTGTTTTTTTCTGGTCAGAGTTGGCAATCCTATTTTCTTTGCATGTGACTAAGGTAAAAAAAGGTTTAAAAAAATGCACAATAGGAAGTATTCAATAGCCTCCATTGTGAGGTAATGCCTGTCAGTATAGAGCACCGCCTAATTTGATTTCTGTTTTTCGTAACATGTTATAGGTTTTACAAGGCGATGGGTTATGTCAAATTTATGGATAATATTTCATTAGTATTTAACAAAACTGGCTTTGTAAATTTTAATATGCACATTTTATAATTCTCTGCATTATTTCATGCAATAATAAATAATGTGAACGTAATCATCAGTATTTTTTTCTTGATCCATCAAGTAAGCAGTGGACGGAGCTCGAAGCAAAACAGATTGACTAGCAATAAGGTTATCGTCTTTTGTCTGGTTTTGTTTACAATGTAAAGTTGCCACGCTGCAATGCATTTTATTAAAATTACTACAGTTACTGTTGTCATGTTACAAACATTGTATGGATATTTAAGTGAGTAAAAACTGTAGAAAATATTAAGAACTTTAGATAATAATAAAAAGGGTCTAGGATCGCTAAGGCAACAACGTAGTCACAGGTAGGGTTTGAAGTTTACGTTTGATGAGTTACTACCTCACAATGGCGATATCGTGCTGTGATGACGTTAATTGCATACACCCTATAGGTGATGGTAATAATTGGCTGCGCAATCAAAATAGGGATATCATGGGGAAGTGGGGGGGGGGGGGGGGGGGAGAGGACGATTGCCCCACCCTGTATCCGCCACTGATTTTGTTGTATCATTTTAGCCTAGACTATCTACAATCGAAAATATATTGAAATGTAATTTCCCGTTTTTCTGTTTAGGAATGCACAGAAAGGTGCAAGGGCCTACCAATTATATTTTATGGTCGTAAATGTGTTGTTCTAAAAAAAAAATGCCAAAGGACAAGTTCCATTCTTGTGTCACAATTAATTAACACTTAGATTTACCAAAAATAACTAAAGAATGAACAATATTATTAAGGTAGGCCTACCTAGCTACTAAAAATGAATGTGAATCTTCGAAGATGAACATGACGTGAGAAACTAGGGCGCTTCAACCGGTTAAGAGTTAGGTAATATTGCGTCGCATGTATGTGATATTAGTCAAGAAAATGAGGTCGAATGTGATTTCAACTTTCCATTAGATTAGAGGCCTACCGTACGATTAGGCCTTTACAATATAAAGCTATAGGGATACACACAATAATCAATATTATCGATCGATAATCAATAATGGATATAATTTCAATAATCGATAACCAAAATTCATTATCGATTAGGCGTATCGAAATATCTAATAATTGGTCAATAGTGGCACAAACCAAACTTTAAAGACAGAGTTATCTCACGTTGCACCATGCACTGGCTGGGCTGTGTCACATGCTTGTATTAGGCGCGCACGGGCACGCTAATACGGTCGTCTGCCACTAGAGCGGCGCATCACGCGACGTTTTAGGCCTGGTCAGTATGGCCGACAACTTCGTGATTGTGTTCAAGTAATTACTGTCACTACTGTTTGTATCTTCATGTGCTCTTATCAATAAAGCTGATTATAAAACCTAAGCATTGTTGCACATTCATAATGGTGTCAGAACTTCAAGGACCTATGCGCTAGGCCCATAATCATGACAGGTAGTTATAAACAACCTGAGGCTTTCTCGCCGGGCGAGAATCCCGCAGAAAATTGGCTTCGGTGGCGTCAGCGGTATGAAATATATTATGATGTCGCCGATATTGACACAAAGCCGCCCAAGAAACAGATTTCGGATTTGCTCCATTGTTTGGGAGATGAAGGGCTTGCCGTATATAATACACTAAATCTACCAGAGGATACATCCAGACTTCCCAAGGTATTTTAGACGCCTTTTCTACATATTACATACCCTTCAAAAACACCACGTATATTAGATGGTTGTTTTTTTCTGAGCAGCAACAAGAGAACCAGACCGTAGACCAATATGTTTCTCATGCTGCGTAATAAAATAAAAGACTGTGAATTCGGAGAACTAACAGATTCTCTTCTTAAGGATAGGCTGATAGGGGCATTCTAGATGTAGGCATGAGGGAACGACTGCTAAAAGAACATAACATGTCATTAGATAAGGCGATAAATTTACTTAGAGCCAACGAAAATTCTAAGAAACAGGTCAAAATCATGTCTGGAACAGAAAGTTGCAGGCCTTCAGTTATGGCCGTACAAAAACCCTCTCATTCATCAAAGCCTAGCCCTAGACCTAGGCCTAGATTTAAGCAGAATGAACAAGCTCAACAGGATAACAATAAACAGATGGTCAGCTGCAAAACAGAGCTTGTTCACGTTGTGGATATAGTCACAAGTATCGCGAGTGTCCAGCCTATGGACGCACATGTAACAAATGTGGTAGGTCAAACACTTTGCAAATGTATGCAATGCTACAAACAAGCAACTTCACTCTGTAGAAGCTAACAAAACAGAAGCAGAATCTGACGAGGATTTTTTTAGTAGAAAGCCTAGGCTTGTTAGTAGATTCATTGCAATCTAACGAGACTGAATGGATCGAGAATATTGTGATCAACGGCACTAAAGTAGCTTTTAAATTAGATACAGGATCACAAGTGAATGTAATTTCACAAGACATTTATAACCACTAAGTAGAAAGCCCAGATTGCTAGAAACTAAGGCTAAGATAACTGCATACACAGGTCACAGTATTCAAATAAATGGTAAATGTATGCTAGATTGCAAAGTAAACCAAGTATCTAAAACATACGAGTTCTACATAACCGGACCTACTTACCCGCCTATTCTTGGAAAGCGAGCCTGTGAAGAATTAGGTTTACTCCAAAGATTAAATGCAACAAATATTAGTACACCTACAACAGAATCATCTGCAGCCAACATCATTTCAGAATATGATGATGTTTTTTAAAGGAATAGGCAAACTGTCAAAAGAACATAACATACAACTAGACAAAAATGCACAGCCACAGTTTTATGCAGCAAGGAAAATTCCAATATCTCTTAAGTCAAAACTTAAAAATGCGCTAGATAAAATGGTAAAAAGCAATATTATTGTAAAAGAAAATGAACCGACTGATTGGGTTCATCCAGTAGTTATTGTCTCCAAACCAAATGGATCCATAAGAGTTTGCATGGACCCCAGACCTCTTAACAAATTCATAAAGAGGGAACATTTTCAACTACCCACTTCGGAAACTATATTCTCCGAATTTGAAGGGGCTAAAGTTTTTACAGTACTGGACGTTTCTTCAGCCTTTTGGCAATTCCTCTGTCAGAGGAAAGTCCTCAATTGTGTACTATTGCCACACCATTTGGCCGGTATAGATTCCTCAGGCTCCCATTCGGCATCAATAGTGCCACAGAGGTACTACAAAAGGAAATAAATGATTTAATCCAAGGTATAGATGGAGTATATTGTTACATCGACGACATTGTGGTAACTGGTAAAGATCCCGAGGAGCATGACAAAAGACTCAAGCTTGTTCTTGATCGAGCCAGAAAATTAACTTTCGCTTCAGTATAGAAAAACTTCAGCTAGCAGTCAGTACAATTGACTTTTTAGGTCACGATGTATCCTCAGATGGCATTGCTATTCATAACGCCAAGGTTGAAGCAATAACTTCAATGAAACAACCCGAGACTAAGTTAGAATTACAGCGATTTCTCGGAATGGTAAACTTCCTCGGAAAGTTTATCCCTAATCTTTCTGAAGAAACACATCACCTGCGACAGTTACTACATAAAGACAAAGAATGGTTGTGGACTCCAAGCCTTCAGAAAGTTTTAACCGCCTTAAGACCCTGATAATCACTGCACCAGTGCTGGCATATTTTTGATAAAAACAAACCTATAGTGTTGTCTTTAGACGCAATCTAATATGGGCTTGGGGCCGTGCTCTTTTATTACAAAAGACCAATTGCATATGGTTCAGTAATCTTAACGTCAACCCAACAACAAATGGCCCAGATCGAAAAAGAAATGCTTGCAATAGTATATGGATGTGAACACTTTCATTTTTACCTTTACGGAATGCCGTTCACAGTTGAAACTGATCACAAGCCTCTTTTAGGCATAGTAAAGAAACCATTGGAAGCGCTATCACCTAGACTTCAAAGACTGCTAATTCGTTTCATGAGATACTCTCCAGAAATGATACATGTGCCTGGAAAGGAACTTTACGCAGCCGACACCTTGTCACGAGCTCCTTCACAAAATTCGGTAAACTCGGACTACCTTCAAGGGGAAGGAAATGCAATCCACTGCATTGTTAGCATGTCAAAACCTAAAACTGATAAACTCAAGCTAGCATCCCAAGACGATGAAGAATTACAAAAGGTGAAATGCTATATCAGAGAGGGCTGGCCTCCAACAGGAAAACAGGGCAAACAAGGTATCTCACGGGCACAAGAAAACCCCTACTGGCAGCATAAAGAGGAAATTCATGAAAAAGATGGCCTGTTCTTCAAAGGAAACCGACTTATTATCCCAAAGTCACAACGACAAGAAACCTTAACAGCAATCCACATTGCCCATCAAGGGGTAGGATCCTGCCAAGCAAAAGCACAGGAAGCAATCTATTGGCCAGGCATGAATGCCGATATAAAAACCATGATTTTTAGCATGTCCAACGTGTCAAAGTTACTCAAGAGCAAATACAAGAGAACCTCTGTTGCCTCACGACATTCCTAAACTCCCCTGGGACAAGATCGGAGTGGATTTCCTGAAAGCGGAAAACAAGACGTACATGCTCGTGACTGACTATCACTCAAAATTTGTCGAAGTACGAGAAATGACAACAACAACATCACAAGTGGTTATACAAAACCTGAAACAAATTTTTAGAACTCATGGAATCCCCTCTATAATGATGTCAGACAATGGACCACCATTTGACTCTCATTTGCTGTCAATTTTTGTGAAAAATGGGACATTAACCACATAACATCTAGTCCGCTATACCCCAAAAGTAATGGCATGCTAGAGAGATCCGTCGGTACAATAAAAGGTTTAATCATCAAGGCCGTAAGATCAGGACGAGACCCGGACATGGCAATAATGATATACAACTCCACACCGAAGCAGAATCTACCATCCCCTGCGCAGATGTTAATGGGTAGGCGGTGAGAACATTCGTTCCCGTTTCAAACAAATTGCGCAAACCATTATTCCCAACAACTATTGCTTGTAAAACAATGGAAAATATACAAGAAAAGCAGAAAATCATTCATGATCAACATTCTAAACCACTCTCTCCATTATTACCTGAACAACCAGTCCTAGTGGAGAAATCTAAACGATCATGGGTCCCTGGAACTGTTATTGAACTTGATACCACCCCACGATCCTACAAAATCCTAACTTCAGAAGGTTTCAACGGTACGACGCAATCGGTCCCACTTACTTACTTACTTACATTCAACCTTCCTCACCAGTAATTCCCAAAAGCATAACAGATGCAACCCCAACTAAAAAATCCTCCTACACCTCGTCACTCACCCCAACCAGAGAGGTACCAACAAGTCCTGGTACAACCAGACTATGAACGGCCCCGCCTACCAGACGGCACGAGTCCAATTCGGCCATGGATCCGAATACAGATGGCAGAGCGACTCCGCCATCTTCCCAGCCAAGGCGGTCCGGATCACCCGGGGAGGAAGAATAATAAATCTACCCTCAAGATACAAATCATAATTCATTTAAATCATACCAGGTTGTACTATGTTTAACAAACAATTTGATTAGAGCCTTCAGCTCACATATATTTTACTTAAATAAATGTAATCTAGTAAAATAAAAAATAAAATTAAAAAAAAAAAAAATATAAAAAAAAAAAAAAAAAGGGGGCATGTCACATGCTTGTATTAGGCGCGCACGGGCACGCTAATACGGTCGTCTGCCACTAGAGCGGCGCATCACGTGACGTTTTAGGCCTGGTCAGTATGGCCGACAACTTCGTGATTGTGTTCAAGTAATTACTGTCACTACTGTTTGTATCTTCATGTGCACTTATCAATAAAGCTGATTATAAAAACCTAAGCATTGTTGCACATTCATAAGGCTGCAGTGTCACACTCGAGATTTATGTTTGGAAATGAGGTATCAGTTGATATTGGAAGCTAAACACAGTATTGATGTGCATCCCTAGACTAGTTAATAGAATAGCCCTAGGGCCTAAAGAAGAACAGGGGATACTCTTTTAGTTGGGAGACTGTAAACGAAGGATGGGTGCCTCTACTTAGTATCGAATAGCCGGGCTACAATAGGGGAAAGTTGGACTCACTAACAAAGATTTTCAATTATAACAGCAATTAGTACGGTAAATGGACGCGGCGTACTACAACCTAGGAGGATACATTTGTTAATCACGTAATTTGTATTAGATATGAGTACATTGCAATTTAGCAGTGTTTAATGTGCTAGTGAATTTATGGGTGATGGGGGGAGGGACCTATCGAAATCTCTGAACTTAGAACGTGCCCCGTTTTTGGCGCAATCGAAAATTATTTCTCATGGAAATCGTAATTTTAACGATTTTGGTCAAATTTCTTGCTGTCGACTTATAGACACTACATGCTTACTCCGATTTTAACGATTTTTTCACAGAACCTTAATTTCATGAAATTTAAGATTTCTTGTGAAATTTGAGCGCAATAGAAAAATTATTTCTCAATGAAATTTGAATTTTAGTTTTTTTTCTTTTTTAAAACAGTCGTTGACTTATAACACTACATGCTTTATCCTATGTAATGATTTTTTTTCCCAGCACCGTAATTTTATGAATAAATGTATATTCGTGTAACGTTGAGACACAATCGAATTAATTATTTCTTCTGAAATTGCAATTTTACGTTTTTTTTTAAAATTAATGACTTAATATAAAAATAATACAAAAATAAAGTAATTTGTCACTTCAATTTAATTACTTTAAAAAAAATCTTTGACCAAAATACTTTTTTTTCACAGAACAACAGAAAATCCCATAACACATGTCAGCTCATGCATCAATTACGCTCATCCAACACGCGGGCGGGACTTAGCGTTTTCACTAGTAAAATATTATATAATAACTTTTATAAATATTTAACAACCACCTTCTCATTGCTCCTTCCCAAATCTCCACTTCCCCATCCCTAACCGCCAACCCCCCCCCACTGCCTCACTAGTCTAACCCGGTCGAGCTTGACATCGATCGCGCTGAAGACTATCCACTATCCACAGCTGTCTGCTGTTGATGCAGTCAGCTCGCTCCACATCGATAGGAGTCGTTGACATGAGTGCGCCCAAATCCAGAATTGAAATTGATTCACCCCCGACACCGCCAAAAAGGTCAAAGTGTTTCGTCAAATGTGACTTCAAGAGCGAGTGTCCATGATGGTTTTGCTTGACATGTCGCGATGTGAAGTGTGCTCTGCTGTTTTTAAACAGTTAAATTCAAAGTTAGGTACTGTACAAAAACTACATTGTTTCGGTAGGCCCTATCTTCGCATATAACACTATTCCAAAAAGCACCAAAACGGTCTCTTAAAAAGCTGAATTTTAACATTTTTGGCGTGCGGCGCTTTCCGTTGGGGCTGTTGGTCTTTTTTTCCGTGCATTTTACGAGCGGTTGTTTTTTCTGTCCGAGTTGGCAACTCCTATTTTTCTTTGCATATACTAAGGTAAAAAAAAAGGTAACAAAAATGCACACATGGAATTATTCATAGCCTCCCTGACGGAACAAGAGAATTTGTGAGGTAATGCCTGTCAGTCATAGAGCACCGCCTACTTTTGATTTCTGTTTTTCCCCGTAACATGTTATAGGTTTTACAAGGCGATGGTTATGTCAAATTTATGGATAATATTCATTGTTTACGAAACTGGCTTTGTAATTTTAATGGGACATTTTATATTCTCTGCAATTATTTCATGCAATATAATAATGGTGAACGTAATCATCAGTATTTTGCTTGATCCATCAGTAAGCAGTGGATGGAGCTCGAAGCAAAACGATTGACCCTAGCAATAAGGTTCTTGTCTTTTGTCTGTTTTGTTTACAATTTAAGTTTCCCACGCTGCCTGCATTTTTATTAAAATTACTAGTTTACTGTTTGTCATGTTAGTGTACAAACATTGTATGGATATTTAAGTTGAGTAAAACTGTAGAAATTATTTAGATAACTTTAGTATAATAAAAAGGTCTAGGATTCGCTAAGGTCAACAACGTGTCACAGGTAGGGTTTTGAAGTTTACGTTTGATGAGTTACAGGTCTCTACAATGGCGATATTTGGCTGTGATTGACTTTAATTGCATACACCCTATAGGTGATGGTAATAATTGGCTGCGCAAATCAAAATAGGATATCATGTGGAAGTGGGGGGGGGGGGGGGGGGGGGGGGGGGAGGGGAGAGGCACGATTGCCCCACCCTGTTAATCCGCCACTGATTTTGTTGTATCATTTTTAGCCTACGACTATCTACATCGAAAATATTTGAATGTAATTTCCCCGGTTCTGTGTTCTGTTCGTCATGCACAGAAAGGTCTAGGCTACCAATTTATTTTATGTCAGTAAATGTGTTGTTCTAAAAAAAAAAATGCCAAAGGACAGGTCCATTCTTGTGTCAAACAATTATTAACACTTTAGATTTGACCAAAAATAACTAAAGAAATGGAACAATATTATTAAGGTAGGGTGGCCCTGCCTAGCTATAAAAATGAATGTGACATCTTCGAAATGAAATGAACGTGTAGAAACTATGAGCGCTTCAACCGGTTTTAAGAGGTTAGGTATAAACTTTCGTCGCATGTATGTGATATTAGTCAAAAAAATGACGTCCCAATGTGATTTCAACTTTCATTAGAGGCCTACCGTACTTAGCCTTTACAATATAAAGCTATACAGGGATACACACAATAATCAATGATTATCGATCGATAATCATATGGATAATAATTTCGATAATCGATAACCACAATTCATTATCGATTAGGCGTATCGAAATATCTAATATTGGGTCCAATAGTGGCACAAACAAACTTTAAAGCAGAGTTATCTCACGTTGCACCATGCACTGGCTGGGCTTGTGTCACATGCTTGTATTAGGCGCGTCACTGGCACGCTAATCCGGTCGTCTGCCACTAGAGCCGGCGCATCACGCGATCGTTTTTAGGCCTGGTCGTAATGGCCGACAACTTCGTGATTGTGTTCAGTTAAGTGCGGTCACTACTGTTTGTATCTTCTGTGCACTTATCAATAAAGCTGAGTTATAAAAAAACCTACGCGTTGTTCAACATTCATAATGTGTGTCAGAACTTCAAGGACCTATGCGCTTAGGCTCCATAATCATGCCGTATTATAACAACCTGAGTCTTTCTCGCCGGGGCGAGAATCCCGCAGAAAATTGGCTTTCGGTGGCGTCAGCGGTATGAAATATATTATGATGTCCGCCGATTTGACACAAAGCGCCCAAGAAACAGATTTCGGATTTGCTCCATTGTGTTGGGAGATGAAGGAGGGCTTGCCGTATATAAATACACTAAATCTACAGAGGATCATCCAGACTCCACAAGGGTTAAGTTTCTACGCCTTTTTCCTACATATTACATACCCTTCAAAAACACGCACGTATATTAGATGGTTGTTTTTTTTCTAGCAGCAACAGAGAACAGACCGAGACCAATATGTTCTCCATGGCTGCGTATAAAATAAAAGACTGTGAATTCGAGAACTAACGAGATTCTCTTCTTAAGGATAGGCTGATAGGTGGCATTCTAGATGGTAGGCATGAGGGAACGACTGCTTAAAAAGAACATAACATGTCCATTAGATACGGCGATAAATTTTACTTAGAGCCAACGAAATCTAAGGAAACAGGTCAAAACATTCTGGAACAGAAGAGTTGCAGGCCTTCAGTTATGGCCGTACAAAAAACCCTCTCATTCATCAAAGCCTAGCCCTGAGACTAGGCCTGATTTAAGCAGGATGAACAATCTCAACAGGATACCAGTAAAACATATGGTCAGCTGCAAAACAGAGCTTGTTCACGGTTGTGGATATAGTCACACAGTATCCGAGTGTCCCGCCTATGGAACGCACATGTAACAAATTGTGGTAGGTTCAAACCACGTTGCAAATGTATCGCCATGCTACAAACAAGCAACGTTCTGGCTCTGTAGAAGCTAACAAAACGAAGCAGAATCTGACAAGATTTTTTAGGTATGGTAAAGCCTAGGCTTTGTTGTAATTCATTGCAATCTAACGAGAACTGATGGTATCGAGAATATTGTGATCAACTGCACTAAAGTAGCTTTTAAATTTAGGATACAGTATTCAAGTGAATTTAATTTCACAATACATTTATAATCACACTAAAAAGTAGTAAAAGCCCCGACGTTGCTAGAGAACTACGGCTAGATAACTGCATACACAGGTCAGCAACAGTATTCAAATAAATGGTAAATGTATGCTAGATTGGCAAGTAACCAATTATCTCAACATACTAGTTCTACATACCGGACTACTTACCCTCCTATTCCTTGGAAAGCGAGCCTGTGAAGAATTAGGTTCTTACTCCAAATATTAAATGCAACAAATATTTGTACACACGACACATAATCATCTGCGCCAACATCAGTTCAGATATGATGATGTTTTTAAAGGAATAGGCAACGGTCCAAGAAACATAAACATACAACTAGACCAAAATGCACAGCCCACAGGTTGTATTCAGCAAGTACAATTCCAATTATCTCTTATCAAGAACTTAAAATGCGCTAGATAAATGGTAAAAAGATATTATTGTAAAAGAACAAAGGACCGACTGATTGGGTTTCATCCAGTAGTTATTGTCTCCAAACAAATGGATCCATAAGAGTTTGCATGGACCCCAGACCTCTTAACACATTCATAAAGAGGAACATTTTCCACTACCCACTTCGGAAACTATATTCTCCGAATTTGAAGGGGCTAAATTTTTTTACAGTACTGACGTTTCTCAGGCCTTTTGGCCAATTCCCTCTTGTCGAGGAAAGATCCTCCAATTGGTACTATTGCCACACATTTTGGCTCGTATAGAGATTCCTCAGGCTCCCTTCGGCATCAATTAGTGCCACGAGGTACTACAAAAGGACAATTAAATGATTTATCCGAAGGCGTATAGATGGAGTAATTGTTATCAATTCGACCACTACATGTGGTAACTGGTAAAGATCCCGAGGAGCATGACAAAATGATCAGCTTTTCTGATCGAGCAGAACACTTAAACTTTCGCTTCAGTAGAGAAACACTTCAGCTAGCAGTCAGTACAATTGACTTTTTAGGTCACGATGTATCCTCAGAGGGGCATGTGTATTCATAACGCCAAGGTTGGCAATAACTTCAATGAAACACCCAGACTAAGTTAGAAATTACACGTTTCTCGGATGGTAAAAAACTTGCCTCTGAAAGTTATCCCTAATCTTTCTGAAGAAACACATCACCTGCGACAGTTACTACATAAAGACAAGAATGGTTGTGGGACTCCAACCTTCAAAAGTTTTAACCGCGCTTAAGACCCTGATAAGCACTGCACCATGCTGGCTTTTTTGATAAAAACAAACCTATAGTGTTGTTCTGTAAGGAACGCAAGCCATATGGCTTGGGCCGTGCTCTGTTGCAAGAACAAAAGACCAATTGCATATGTTCTTATAATCTTAAACGTCAAACCCCACAACAATGGCCCTAGATCGAAAAGAAAATGCTTGCAATAGTAGATGGATTGTGAACGCTTTCTTTTTACCTTTAGCGAAAGCCGTTCACAGTTGAAACTGCTCCACAAGCCTGCTTTAGTCATAGTAAAGAAACTCATTGAAGCGCTATCACCTAGACTCAAAGACTGCTAATCTCGTTCATGAGATACTCTCCGAAATGATACATGTGCCTGGAAGGAACTTTACGCAGCGACACCTGTCCCAGAGCTCCTTCACAAATTCGGTAAACTCGGACTACCTTC
Source organism: Sweltsa coloradensis (assembly GCA_024449915.1). Classification (NCBI taxonomy): domain Eukaryota; kingdom Metazoa; phylum Arthropoda; class Insecta; order Plecoptera; family Chloroperlidae; genus Sweltsa; species Sweltsa coloradensis. The sequence continues at coordinate 28,768 of JAMZAV010009363.1, read as the reverse complement.
AGGGGAAGGAAATGCAATCCACTGCATTTGTTAGCATTCAAAACCTAACTGATAAACTCAAGCTAGCATCCCAAGACGCTGAGAATTACAAAAGGTGAAATCTTATATTAGAGTGCTGTGGCCTCCACAGGAAAACAGGGCAAACAAGTATCCTCGAGCGGGCACAAGAAAACCCCTACTGGCAGCATAAGAGGAAATTCATGAAAAAGATGGCCTTTTCTTCAAAAGGAAACCGACTTATTATCCCAAAGTCACAACGACATCAGGCAAAAGGGAGAAACTTTAACAGCAATCCACATGCCCCTCAGGGTGTAGGATCCTGCCAAGCAAAAGCACAGGAAGCATCTATTGCCAGGCGTAATGCCGATCTCAAAACCATGATTTTAGCATGTCCAACGTGTCCAAAGTTACTCAGAGCTAAATACAAGAAACCTTCTGTTTGCTCACGACATTCCTAACTCCCCCTGCGGACAAAGATCGGAGTGGATTTCTGAAAGCGCCGTAAAACAAACGTACATGCTCGTGACTGACTATCACTCAAAATTTTGTCGCAGTAGCGAGAAATTGACAACAACACATCAGCAAGTGGTTAGATCGAAACCTGAACAAATTTTAGAACTCATGGAATCCCCTCTATATCATGATGTCCAGACATGGACCCCCATTTGACTCTCATTTTGCTGTCAAATTTTTGTGAAAATGGACTTAACCACATAACATCTAGTCCCGCTGATACCCAAAAGTAATGGCATGCTAGAGAAGATCCGCGTTACAATGAAAAGTTTTAATCTCAAGGCCGTAAAGATCAGGACGAGACCCGGACATGGCAATAATGATAATACAACTCCACACCGAAGCAGAATCTCCCACCCCTGCGCAGATGTTATTGGTAGTCGGTTTAGAACATTCGTTCCGCGTTTCAAACAAATTGCGCAAACCATTATTCCCATACAACATTGCTTGAAAAACAAATGGAAAAGTATACAAGAAAAGCAGCAAAATCATTCATGATCAACCATTCTAAACATCTCTCCCATTATTACCTGACACAACCATTCCTAGTGGGAGAATCTAAACGATCATGGGTCCATGCACCTGTTATTTGAACTTGATACCACCCCACGATCCTACAAACCTAGACTTCAGAAGGTTCAACGGTACGACGACAATCGGTCCCACTACTTACTTACTTCATTTCAACCTCCTCACCGAGTAATATCCAAAAGCGATAACAGATGCAACCCAAATAAAAAAATCCTCCATTACACCTCGTCACTCACGCCCAACCAGAGAGGTACAAAGCAAGTCCTGGTACCACCAGACATGAACGGTCCCCGCCTTACCACGATAGACGGCTACCTGGCGAGGTCAATCGGCCATTGGGATCTGGCGAATTCAATCTAGATGGGCTATGACCAGAAAACAGTAGCGCTCCCGCTCATCTTCCGGCGCAGCCAAGGCGGTCCGGACATCACGCCGGGGAGGACGAATAATAAATCTACGACCTCAAGATACAAATCATATTCTTTTAAATCATAGCAGGTTGTACTTTATGTAACTAAACAATTGATTAGATTCCTGTCTAGCTCACATATAGGTGTATAGCGTTAGAATAATGTAGATCTAGTTAATAATAACAATTAAAATGAAAAAAAAGAAATATAAAGGGAAAAACAAGAAAAAAATATAGGGGGCATAAGTCACATGCTTGTTTACTGGGCGGGCTGCACAGGGCGACGCTTATACGGTCGTCTTGCCACTAGAGCGGCGCATCACGTGAACGTTTTAGGCGCTGGTCAGTATGGCCGATCAACGTATGCGTGATTGTGTATCAAGTAATTACTGTCACCTACGGTTTGTAATCTTCATGTGACACTCTTATGCAATAAAAGTCTGATTTATACGAAACGTCTAAGCTTGTTTCAGGCTTCATCCAGAGCTGAGACAGTGTCACACCTCGATCAAAACAAGATTAAGGCCTATTTTGGAAATGAGGTATCTAGTTAATATTTGTAGCTTAAATCACGTAATTTGATGTGCATACCCTAGCACTAGTTAATAGAATAAGCCGCTAAGGGCCTAAAGAAGATAGAGGGTAAGCTCTTTTAGTGGGCAGGGGCTTCCGAACTTGTTAAAGTCGGGAAGGAATTTCGTGCGGCTCAATTATGTGCAATTATGATATCCTAGGAACTACAAAACCACGAAAAAACCAGCGGGCGTACTACACCTAGAAAGAGGAAAGTTGACTCACCTAACGGAAAGTACATCTTTATACATGATGTCGTTACAAGGCAATAATAGGCAAGGGTGGTTAAGCAAGTTGGAAACCTCCCGAACTTCTGCAAGGTTTCCAATAGGGTAGGCATTGACCATTGTTAAATTGCACCGTCCATTTGTATTATATTATGATGAATGTAGATTGATACATGGTTATCTGTGATTTTTTTGTTAAATTCGGTAGGCAAAAAAAAAAAAGGAGATGCTTAACAAACTTATCATATAGGCGCGTACGCGACGTTGTTTGGTTTAGAAGGCATAATATTGTTATGCATTGTGATGGCTGTGACGCTCCATCTGTTTTGTTGATTAAATATGTTTTTTAGTATTCCGTCACTTCACTATACAGAAGGAACGAGTTGAAATGGATTGTGTAAGATGAGTGTACTGACATTTATGAAAGTATAGTATTTCAACATAATTAAATAAATATACAGTCCACATTTAAAAAAAAAGAATAAACCAGTTTTGAAAACTTCATTGGTTTCGACCATTACCGCGCTCTCGATTTATGCATCACGAGTTTGCTTTGCTTCGACGACGTGTCCAGCAACCTACTAGAAAACTGTTCAGTACAGAACTATTTGTTATCTTTAGCTTTCAACATGGACAACAAAACAATCGAGGCTTTGGGTTCAGAGCTATAGAGGTATGTTATAAAGGCTACCATTTCATGAATTCAGACGTTTCGTCAGTAGTGCTCCGACATAGTCGCTAAGGAGATGTCTGTAATAAGATATCAAATAGACTGTGAAAGTGACTGACACCGTGGAGCTAAGGTTATGTATGAGGTCGCAAACCATATCTATATGAGTTGCATGAGGAAAACATAGGACCTATGAAGAGAGTAGGATCAGCCATTTGACAACATCTGGTTCATGACCGGTTAGAGCTAACTATGTCAAGGCTTGTTTATGAATCTTTTAGACAACACTTTAGTTGACCTAAGATATCGCCTCAAATGCATAGCAAGTTGGCGCATCTGCGAGGGCCTAGATAGTACTTAAGTTAAACCTTAGCCGTCTATTAAAGATTGCCTAAGTTTTGACTGGCTAGGCTTGTTGTACAAAGTGTTGCTGACGTTAGATGACGAGCTTCAGAGCGTATGGTTCACGAAACTAACAACGTATGTGGCCATTATAGAAAGAGTACTGACTATCTGATATCTGTTTCTAAAAACAGGGACATGGAGCATTAAATTGATTCAAAATTTACATCTGGACTTAACAACGAGAATTAAACTATCACTGTGGCTTGGAATAATTATTGGATAAATCGTATCTAAAATAATAAGGCTGATAGCATCTCAAGGCATACTTAAGTAGTTGGATTGCTATTAAATCGCGTTACAAATAGAATTCATGGCAACTGAATTGTTACAATTTGATCTAAGCACTGTGTCTCATGTTAATACTACAATGGTCTCTTAAGGGCCCTTATTATTTGTAAACAGCCTTGGGAAGCAGTCGATATTAGTTAGCATCTATTCACCAGTAGCGTTTAGAGAGTAATACAACGGCACAAGAATGGGTAACCTCACTCTCAATGATCGGATATCCTATCACTTCGATAGTTTCCTATATTCGCTTTTCGTGAACACAGCAGCTTACGTTAAGCCTCTAGAAAACGTCAACCCTTCAGTAACTAGTATTGTACAGATTGCGATAAGTTCATTACTGCTGAAGTCAAGGATAGATTCAATCCATAGCGATAGAAGTCTAATGCATACATTTCTTAATGCTACAGGACACAACTGTACCTAAATGATCAGAGTTGGGGGGCAATGAGATCAACTTTTATTCGTGGTACAATGTGATGAGTTGCAGGAACTTAAGGCCATAGCTCAGAACCTTTAATATTGTGTAAGAAAACATATGCAGTTATGCTTCGAACTGTTTCGCACTGGGCACGTTGTCCAATCCAGTCGATGCCACTTGCAAATAGGGTTGCGCGGAAAAGTGTGGCAAAAACATCATAGGCGTCTTGTTACACAATTCTCACTCTGAAAGCGTGGGTTCTTCTGACAATGGTTGCATGAGAATTTCTTAATCTGGCTACCATTATGTGAGCAACACACATAATGGTCACTAGGAGTGAGTTCAAAACCAGTTGTCGACCGCATTGCTGTGCATTCAAGGAATCCATTCACATGTTCTACTATCAGATCAGCAGCGAATAGTCGGGCTCATAAAGATTGTATCTGGCACCGAGGCTTCAAGAGTGTAGAGGGCTCTTTTAGAGCAGTGGAGAGTCAATTCTAACTTTTGTAGCTGAAAGATTTAGTACAAATACGATTAGGATTCAAAGAAATGCATAGGAATCCCATTTCAATTGCGAGGTATCAATAACGTAGCCTCAGAATCAAAGGTCATTATGGATTGTCTATGCCAACTTGCACATCTAATAGGCAAAAGGGAAATGCTAACTTGTCATGTTTGAGTTGCTGCAACGCATAACGTGACCTAGATGCCAGATATGGTGATTGAACATGTTAACAGTGGAATAGATCCGTGCAAATCGATTTAGCTGACCCAACGTGTTATTATTTATTCTTGCCAGGCCAGGATTTTAGTGATTGATCTGTTTGATTAGGAGTCAATGGAAACTCTTTTTCTCTAGCTTCTAATGGCCCTGGGTGGTTATCGAAAGTCATAGATTAGTAGATAATTATCCTATTCTAGCAGGATTACAGAGTTAGGTTGGATATTGGCGTAGGGACTTCGCAACAAAGTATGTGGCTTATGCCCTCTACTGCGATATTTACTTCCTCGACTCTGCTACACTTCTTGCAGTAAACAGGTATGACATTTCTATAAAGATTACGTTATCTGATGCTGCAGCAACGTTTCTGGGAAGCATTGAGGAAGTCCACTCAAGCCAAGAACCGACGAAGAAACAGAATTTGAGGCGGGAGTAAGAAAAGGAACATTTCTCAATAGGAAACTGTGATGCTAAGGAATAGTAAAGGATGATTTGTAGTAAGGAGCTCTTTCCATTCCAAGGCAGATCATGTAGTTACTCTTGGTAACTCATTGTTCGTATCAGTGGCAAGCTAGCCAGATTTAAAGCCATTTGGAAGTCGAGGCTGGCAGGGCAATCAGAAAAACACTCAGTTATACTACGATTGTTAATACACAGGTTTCGTTGGAATTAATACTAAGCGAAAAGCATAGGCCATATGGTACATAAAAAGTGGCATTACAGATTCAGGTGTAGCATTGCTCGAGCGAAGAGAATGTATACTATCTGTCTCATCCTGCTGTGTTTAAGCGCTTCGGCAGCACCACACCAAGACACTATACGAGTTGTTTTTGACTACGCGCTTCAGCCAAACTACGAACAGGTAATCCTTAAATGATTATCCTGATGGTGGTGCGCTACTTTCAAGCAAGACTTTGGTCTCAGTGGTAGCCGGTTTTAGAACACATGAAATTGCATTTAACAGCTGACATTGCTAAAAATGTACGTCAAGGTCAACGTGAGATCCACGGGACACTGCGTATACAAAAGAATTCTCTTGGAGAACTCGCCATGAAGAAATCTGTCAATGTTTGACAGAGCTTACTAAGCAGTAACCTACTGGCATCAGCTTCAGCTCCCTTCTTGGCCCCGTATGCTTACATACAACTTGTCTCGAATAAAAAGAAAAGGGGGAGAAGCTAGCAGCTATCCTCTCCTGCGCTATCAGACAGTGGCTTAGACTGAGAAAACTTTTACGTTGATGACCTTTGCTCAGTTGGGCTTGCAATATCCAAGATGTACTCTGCATATTCAGAGTCAAGGATGACCTAGCCATGTGCTATTAGATAGTGGAGTGATTCCTGGCACTCAGAGACATGGTGTTCAAACTGTCCAGAGTTACGTTGAAGCAATACCTACACGGAGTACAGAGAACAGAACAGTTACACTCTTCAATTTGATCGGCACCTTCACAGACAGGCTGTTATAGACACTTGGTTTATTGTGGAATCGCGGAAGTCATCGTGATTAAGTTTCGCTCGTATGCAAAACAAAAAGCGGCTTCATTATCGCGTAGACGATTCAAGTGTCTGCCGTCGAATGTTGAGGGCAAATGACGAAGATCTTCATCACAATGACATTGCGTCGGTATATGTTGATCCATTAGGTCCATCGTCATCGGCCGCAATAGTGATTTTACCTAAGATAATTTCTACAGAAGTTAAGGCTTCATAAACTAAAGACTGAGGGGATGTAGATCGAACCTTTTAGCCACAAGGAGTTATTGTATGGTAAATGGAACAAGGCAAAAATTTTTTTTTCACCCAACTTCTCTTGTTGTCAGATCAGCGTGGAATGACGGCGAGTTAGTTCTATGCAAGCCCGCAATCTTATAGACATATCATAGTTCATTGGTTTCTCAGATGTCACCAGAACGAGTCTGTATGGATCGTGTTTAGATCTACTAGGTCAGTCAGATGTTCAAATGATAGTTATTATTCTTCTACTGTGGGGTCTCATAATCAAGAGTAGGCTACCTGTAAAAAATGGTAACTGCTCCCCAGTTTAGAACTTTGTGGCGCATTGTTCTACCGGCAGCTGGTACTAATACAAAACAAAAAAAAAAGCCACCTAATCTTGATAACCTTAAATGACAGGCCTGACTAGCTTTGGACTGGATTCAACCATTGTTCTTAATGGCATGGTTATCCTCGAGCTCTTCAAAATCAGAATGGTTAACATTTGTTGCGAACGAGTATTACCAAAATTCAAGAATTAGCACTAATGTTAAGGATTGGAATCATGCTAATTTCGCAAGAGCACGATATCACAGATTTATTTCAAGAGGAACTGATCTCTAAACACTTAAACAACTTGATATTATGGTGGGTGGGCACGGACTCTACTGGGCTACATGTCAACCTATACTCTATCGTGGGCCTGCTGCATCCGTGCCATCGATTAGAACTAGTGACACTTCCATTATGCCGCAATACGTAGATTGTCAAACACGCAATATTAGTTACTAATACTGGTACGAACTCCGAGTATATTTTCCAAATACTGGCGTTCAGCATGTACTCTGAAACTGAGCACACGTAGTTGCGTCTTGTTTGCGATTCACTTCATTGTAAGAATCGATGTCGGAATAAAGTCGTTAGGTGTGGTCTATCTGCCTGAGGCTAGCTGGCAATCTGCGTCTCAAAATTTGCTATTAAATGTGGTTGCAAATAGATGTTTATCCTTTACGGGAACTTCCAGAGATTGCTTCAATGACACGGTCAAGTTTCAGAAGAAAAGCTTGAGCTGTTAAATCTTCAATGCATGTTTTAGGGACTGTGGCTGTGGGGGTGTGAAGTTTGCGCCGTGCGGGTTCGTGGTGAAGACCTGATTTATGGAATTGCAGATGACCTTCCATAGCGATAACACAGCTATTGCCACTTATTCCTGCACCAAATCATGAATGCTACTAAATTGGTATCAATTGCGAACATCTCAAGCTACTTCAGCTGGTCCGCACATTGTTAATTCTTGCATCATTGCGCCTACAATATTGTATCCGCAGAGCAAAACTAGTTTACTAAAGGATTGCTATTCACAAATGTTAGCGGTCCATTGGTTCAAACTGTAAGGTATCGACACATCAAACATTTGATGGGGTCATATTTAGCGCTAAAGCCCGTAGTTCAATCATCTTCGTCGCTTTTGCTGAACTACAGGAGTAGATTATCTGCTGGTCCATTTTCAATAAAGATTCTGGCTTCAAGTTAGTCGCTAGGCAAAACTACAATTAAATTGCTATGTTTGCATATGATTTGTATGCTTTGCAGTAAGAGCTGTACCTTGGATACTAGTGAGTAATTTAAACGAGTCACTGAAGCCTTTCTAGCAGCGTTAAGAATGTTTACAGTCAGAGGCAGGTCCAGAAAGAGGCGAAGTGTCTACAGCATTTGACAGTAACAATGTGCTACGAAACTTTTGCTGCTTCAAACTCGTGAAGAGCTTCCAGAGTTGCGTAGGCTGTTCCTTTACCGAATCGTTTCTGCGAGTCAGAATCAAGGAAATTATGCTGCTTAAAATTAGGACAATTTACAGTGGCACTATCATTTCCACTCTCATGGGGGGCAGCTCAGTCACTTTGGTGGTCTCTGTGGATACCCTGGGCTCTGTGAAGTTCGCTATTGAATTTCATTTGAAACGTGTGTAGTTGACGGCTACAATTTGACGTTTAGAAGATTAGCTACTCTACTTTCTCCAAAATTGAGGCATGTATAGAATTCGCCTGTCCTCTTACGCGTTTTAGTGCGCAAACTATCCTAATGATCCACGTTTTTGTGTCGGCAAGTCATTTTCTCATAGGCGGCTATGCCTAATTCAAACATCTATCGGCCCTTGCAGTCGCGATACTTGCTTAAGCATCGGTTCGACAATTCTAACCAGTTATCACGTTGGCAACGGATTTCAACATATGCACCCGCGGCATTGTGGAAAATGTGGTCAAAGGACTACCGCTGTGCAAGGCTGAACGGAGATCGCATGCAACGCAGAAATGGTTCCACCTTCGGCCTTCATATGCCAATCTAGCAAGCGCAGGAATGTGTGGCCTTGTTCGAGATGATTCTGTAGATCTGCCTCCTCTCCAATTGGGAGAAGCTGGGTCGTAGAGAGGGGCTACTGCACCGAGCGGATTGATGGGGGCTTGTCGGGCAGTTGTCAACATACAGTATTAGGTGCGCAACTAGTGATGAGAGACGCAATCCGGTCATTTATTCCTCTCGCGCTACTCAATAGTCTTATGTAGTAATACTTCTTTGTAGTTTTGATCTCCAACTCAGGACGGGGGGGGAGTATGTTTGAGTTTTTAGAAGTGCATTAATATTAGTTTATGCATTGTGGTAGTAGGCACTGTGACCTCAGCATATGTTTTTGTTATTGAAATATGCTTTTTAAGGTAGTCTACTACAACGAACAGATTGAAATTGATGTGCATGAGTGTACTATGTTGAAAGTAAAGTTACTTCAAATAAATAATAATATACAGTCCTACATTTAACAAGGGCCTACATTTTAAGAAAAAAAAAACAGCGTAGTCCGGAGGAGTGCGGCTAGCTTCAAGTTCTTCCTAAACAATCTGCTAGAGGTGCTTCAGCCTGTGAGTCATGGTTAGAAGAAGGAGGAGAGAAGTTCTACGGAGTTTGCGGCGGGGGCGCCTCTATGCCTACTGGCCTTGCTAGTCCCGTCTAGCTTTAGGTAATTTAAAATAGTTAGCTAGGTCTAGGCTAGGCGTACCTACCAACCCTATAGGCGGCAACGAGGCTAGCTAGGGGCCTAGGCCTAGGCCTACGCTCGTTCTGTGTATTCCCCTATTTTAAACCAATCATTGAAAGCATCATGAGGTAAGTGATAAGGGACCCTAAGTCGGAAATTTCGATTTTTCTTCACTCATGACCGGAGTTATCATTCCAATCAAGAGTCTTGATGCATAACTGGGCTAGGAGTGCCATAATGGGGATAATGGTCTCTAGGCCCTAGGTCTTACGGTTGAGGGGAATGGTTGCCGGGGGCACTAGGGTCTAGCTAGGTCTGAAGGTCCTAGGTGCTATGCTGTCATTGACGCTAGCCTTAATTATCTTACGCTAATGATCCCGGCGAGTTACAGAGGTACCTAGTACATTTCAGAAACTGCTGGGCAGGAAATATTCGATGATGGTAAAAGAAAGCAAATAGCAGGACGCAGTATGTGAGAGCCTACTTGCGGTATCATCATCGCTTTTGCTTCGACTGCATTGTCGAGCGTATTGAGATGGAGAAAAAATAACAAAAAAAAAAAAACAATTTCTGGTGGACTATGGAATCCAATTATTGTTGTCAGAAGAGTGATGGCCGTGTCATATCTAAATACAGAGTATGGGCGAATACAAAACTTATCCAGGCACTAGCAGAAACCGTATAAAAGAAAATTGCATCTTTCTTAGTCTCAGAGCACAAGCTGCAGAATATACGGGGCTAAGAATTCCTTCAACATTGAAAATAAGTCAGCAATGACATGTGAAAATTCGAGATGCCTTTAATGGGGGGCCTAGGGCGCCTAGGTACTATGCGACGGGGCATTGTTAACTTATTTCTCAAGAACAATATAACTCCTCTTAAACGCCTGTTTTCTGCTCTGCCGGGGCAATATCAGAGCTCTCCATCACTGGAGGGTTTGCTTTCAATTCGTCAAAGTGCTTGATTACGAGCTTCACGACTAAGTGCGCTGATACGTGATGCCATTATTTAATGACTTTATACTTCAATATGTTAATAACGGCTTGAAAAATCCAGGAATGCTCGGCTAGGTATATTTTAGGCTCAAAAAGGAAGTGTATAAGTACCAGTGTCTACGCTAACCTTACCCAACACGCACAGCAGGACGGAAAAATGTATCTAAACAATACAAAAAAATGTGGGCGCTAAGTATATACAGCTACGTATGGTGCGCGAAGCGGGGCGTGGCAACTTTGATAATATCACTCGCGTACAACTTGCAAAAATAACTACATTCATTATAATTATTTACATAAGTACATTTTTGCAAAATTAAACAGATCCGCATAGTCGCTAGGCCCAGGCATCAGTTTTTGTACTAGGGCATTGGGATATTTGTGGAAATATCATATCATTTTAGCATATCTTGTCGTTACAGCTCCCTAAAACTATCTCATAATACCAACGCAACCAGAAGATCGTCATCAGTGTAGCAAAGACTTCCTATTTTCACAATATCTCGGGCTTCAATTGATCATTTTGCTAGTCAACAATTACATTAACTTGAAAAAATAGGGGGCTATATACTATTAACTGTTTGTCGTCACCCGACATACTGACACAGTTCAGCGAGCATGCTGAAAGTGATTGGCGACCTTATGTTGCATTGAGCGAGTAGGCCCCCTCGTGTGAGACTCAGTCGCGAAAAAATGGCTTAGCGGAACGCGTATTGTCATATGCGGAACAAATCTTTTGCCTGAACGTAGCAGATTTTAATGAGAATTCTTCGGTTTGATACCCTTAAATCGTAAGCTAGTGATTTTCGAATGTTCCCTAGAGTTGCAATCAAGATGCTGTAGTTGTTGGCGCGTTTGTCCTGGTTGATGGACAAATATCCACGAAAATATCGTACGAAAATGCTTTACAAAAAATAAATCAGTAAAGTACTATGCGTTTGAGTGCCTGTTCAAGTTTAGTTATGACAGGATTTTCGCGGACATTATGTACTGTATGTTATGAATTCACGTTTTGCTGTTGTGTCACACGATATGTCACAATTGAGTAGGTGGTTTTACGACTTATCCCCCCCGAGGTCACCTCGACATTTCGAAGGGAATAACTATCCCTCCATCATCCAGGGTCAGCCGCTCGAGTCTGGCACGAGCTCTCGGCTTCGACGTGGGCATCCTATTGTTAGGTTTCCATGGCGTTGTATGCTGTGTTTGCGGCGGCGCCATCCACGTGTCGTCATTCCTTGTGGCGCGAATACTCTAAGCCTGAAGCACTTGTGGCTGTTGTGCCCTAGCCATTACTTCTTGTCGAAAGGACGCATCCGAGTCTCACAGGGCATGTCTCACCGTCGGGGCTTTCCAGCACACCTGAATGCTTGTCGGGTATGGGCGTTGAGCTTCGCTCATTGCTCTTGTTAACATTGCCCCCGTTCTCCCTGAATACGCCCCGAGTTTAGATGTCTCACATACGGTTTGTGTTTGTGGAGCACCTGGTCTTAGCCAAAAGTGGTACCGCGTTGTCATGCGTCCGTCGTTATTTATAACGTTCGGGCATCGCCGGTTTCTATTTCGATAGGTATCTTCCCATTACTTACTAGTAGGATACATTTTGTATCGTCATCCCAGAGTTCTAGTATGGCGTCAGAAATGCATTCTGTGCCTGTGTTCCATCGTGTTGTGTAGGCCAGAAAAGCGCGACATGTGTCCTTTGTTGGTGTTACCGTTATTGACTTCTACTACTACTAGCTTGGCGATTACCTTACATGACATGTCTACAGAGGCTAGGGTTGCTGCATTGGCTACTATAAGGCTAAAGATACGGTCTCTCGAATTGCTAATCGTCGGTACTATTATGATAAGTCATTAATCAGACCTTAGTTCTACATATGCGCGCACGCTGTGTGGGCGTAACTGGCATCGTAAATGCATCTTATTGAGCAGCTCGAGAGAGTTCAGAATGCGCGCATTAGGCTAATGGCGCAGCAGGGCTCGCCTGAGTACGTTCTGTAAAAATAGCAACTGTGGAGCATTCTACCAATTGGTTAGGAGAAGTTCTCTTAGGAAATGTTATGTTAAACTAACTTACGATCTTTTTAAAATCACAAACTTGACCAGTTAGGGCGGAAATCCCTCATTGATCGGGTATTAGGGCAAATTACGACCCGCACCAGGCCTGATAAGTACTAGTAATAGGCCCTAAATGGGCCCTTAGTCCTCACTAAGTGCAGCTAAGGTCTGATAGCTCAGAAGACTGATAGGCATTGCCTACGTTATGTAATAATTATCTCTATTTCTATCCTATTCCTTCGCAACGATTAATAAGTCTATATGAAAAAATGACGGGCATGACCTTCCCATTAATAATTCATGCATCCGTTGATTTGGTAAATTGTGGTTGTTTACATTTATGTTGGTGGGATTGTTTATTTTAATCTTTGTCTTAGATCTAAACGCATGACACAGGGCACTATGGTGCTAGCAATCCTTTTTTTTTCATCGCGGCAACAAAGTAAATGATCCATTTACAATAAAACATGAAAGGATGATCCTTATTAAAGAGCTCGCAGCTCGTAGTGGGAACAAATGACATTAATAGCCCAAGGCTATTTAGCAATAAGAATGTTAAGACGTACATGACATGCTTTATATCGCTGATTGTAATAGATGTTTTTCATCAGAACCTTATTTTATGAATTAATTATTCGTGTGAAATTTGAATTTTGGAGAGTAACCGATAAAAATTTTTTTCTATGCAACATCGGCAATTTTTAGCGCATTTTTTTAAAAATTAAAAAAATTACGCTCGTCCAACCAACAAACAACGCGCCTGAAAAGTCGTTGGAAAGCTTCCGTTGTTTTAATTTTGTGTGAATGTTCTCTGTTAATGTTAATTGGATATGATTGTGGGCCTAGAATAAAATGTATGCTAACTAAAAACTAACTAATTAGAAACTGTGAAGCCATCGATGCATTAACGTGCTCACGGGTCAACCGTGGTCATCGCACTTGGAAAATCTTGATTAAAATACGGGCGAGTTTATTAAAATTAAAAAATAACCGGTCCTAGTTCCTAGTTATCTCAAAGTATAACCCCGTGACGTGAAAGTGCTTCGAAGTCGTCCCCCGTCCCTAATTATTACGCGTGCCGCCAAAGAAATCTTTGCCCCCACTGCCGATAAAAAAATCCTTGTCACTGCCTGTGGCAACGCAAAAGACCTAAAACAAAAATAATCCATGAACCAAAAGCAAAAAAACTGAAAAGGTGTTCCAAATTTGTTTGAAGTATTGAAAACCGGAAAAGGAAGGAACTTTTGATGCGGGTAGCGTGCAGCTGGTGCCGGTGTGCGCAGAGGAAAGCTACGGGTTCCGGCGCATCTGCGGTATTGGCTTCGTTCTTGGACTCGGTCAAAAAAAAAAAAGGCTTCAGGAGTGTTATGTATACTATCCTTTTTATCTTGGGTCGAAGGCCTGTTTGTGTAAGTGCATTTTTGCGTCTATTGGCGTTGTCTTTCATGTCAAGTAAAGCGCTTGGAGATCATGCCATGTCATTAGCTAATGTGTTCACCTTGTGTAGTCTCTCAGGTTTACATTTAATTCTGCCTGGCGATGTCTGGAGAAGTGAGAGTCTAGTGCTGTTTCGTGATTATTTAGGCCCCGCATATTTAAATCAAAATTGATATGCTGTTGATGCAACATCTTTATGGAGTATGCTCACTGGACTACGCCAATCCTGGTACGCGATAGGTTAAATCACTTTTCTCAAAGAGGCCTCCTAGGCGCTTAAACCCCTAGCCTAAGCCAGTGGGATAAGGCTGGGTTCGAGGCCCTATCTCTATTTTGCTACAGGTGCACAAGCCTAGCCTAGGGCTCTATGTCCATATTTGTGGTAATAGGTCTAGGGCCTAGAGCTATTCGGCATGAATTTTTTCTTAGGGCCTAGGCGTCTAGGCCCTAGGCCTACCATGAATAACCAGTATAGGGATTGAGATAGCACAAAGATTCCTAGGCCGACGCCCTAGTCTAGGCGCTTAAGCCAAGGGCTAGGAGGGCCTACGGGTTGCGTCATAATTTAATATTCAAGGCGGCGGGACAAAATCTTTTTAGGAAAATACGCACGAGGGGGTTTGGGGGGGCTTCTCTTCCTAAATATAGTCGGCCGCTAGGCGAATTTTTAAATCTATGTTTGTTAAAGAGTTTGCATTGAGAATTTTAGATAGAAAAATGGGCTGGACTGAATGTGCAAGTACGAAATGAGGCCTTCTGTATTTTTGTATTTTTGTGCAAAAAACAAAACGCAACAAAATGCATTGGAGATGGCGAATATGAGCAGTACTTAAGGTTTTGGCCAAATGGTTTCGCGATGTAGGCCTATGCCCTAGCTGCGGTTCACGCGCCATACACTCGCTTACGCCCCTATGCATCAATAACTAACCAAAGTGCGACTTGCGAGGGGCCAAGGTCCAGTACTTTGGCGTACGCTAGCTAAAACGCCGGCCCGTGCCCCTATATAGTTGCTGTTGATAGGCTTTGGCACCCTCGTTTGGTATCTGCATATTATCGTGATATTGTAAATTGAGACTTTGACGTAATTTGTCATAGAAAAGCTGACAGATGTGTGTTCCGCTTGGTTGTGCATTGGCGGAGCGTCAGGTAAGCAGGACTTAAATTGGATTATCGGACTGTCTCGCGTCCGAAAGCGGCGAATGGTCATGCCTCTAGCCTAGCCTCTAGGTAACGTTCGTTCTACGTGTCTAGCCTAGGCCCTAGAAGCTAGCATAGGCCCTAGGCCTACCTGTCTAAACGGCTCTAGTGCAACCCCCTAGGCCCTAGCATACACAAAGGCCTGGGGCTTCTAGGCCCTAGGCTTTGAGTGAATGGAGTGTAGGCCCTACCTATATTCGGAACTCTTTCGGTGGGAGGAAGTTTTTTTATCAGAGTACCCGGTACTTAAGATTTAAAATGTGATGTTTAAAGGTTTGTAGGGGGGTAGGGCCTACTTTAGATTTTTAAAAAAGGAGTTAAAGGTTTTGTAGGACAGTACTTTTGATTTAAAAAGCGACGTTAAAAGGGTTTTTTAGGTAAAACCCCAAAAAAAAACTGTCCATACCAAACCCAAAGAGTAGGCCTACCTATATTTTGAGGAATGGAGTGAGGCCCTATATATCTTTCGTTCGACGTAAGAAGGGAGAAATTTTTCGGTTATTCTATGTAGGGCCATAGGGCACCCCGCTTCAAAACCCACGTCCCGGGCGCATTTCCACTGCAGAAAATTTGGGCCCAACAATGCGTTTGTAACTAGCTACATTAGAAACAATAAATTTGCCTTGTTTCTACCGGATTATGTTAAAGGGTACTTTTGTTAGGGAGTCGCCCTTCGCCTAGTTTTAGTAGCCGCGCGTTTAGGAATAAACGATAAGAGCGCACCCCAAAACCTTTCCGTTAAAAACGAGTTTTTGGGGATACTTTTTGTTCCCCGGTTGGGAGCATTCGTTGAAAAAAAAATTTCGCGCGAAGCAGGGGACCCCTACGAATTTTTACCAATTTTTCTTTCGTTAAACCCGTTAAAAACAACCCGAAGTTTTTGGTGGGATTATACAGTGCGGGGCGGGAGGGGGGTAGGCTAGGGCTAGCGTGTTTGAGTTCAGCATCACACAAAGTTCTAAGTGTAAGGTGCACGGTCAAAGTCGCATGGGCAAGTCATAGGCCCTTTGAAAGTGTTGTTACAATGCCCACGTTTAGATGCCTCTCTCTTCTCACTCGCACACACCCGCCATGTTTTGATTTGGGTCGCGTAAGACCTAGTCGTAAGAATTGGATTTGGGGAAAATTTGTACGATTACGCCTTCGAGTTGCGACGACGAGTTGTGAACGTTTTTATTGCAACCCAACTCGGCAATACAAAATATTTCGCCCTTGACCTTGCACCTTAGGGTACGCCTTAGAACTAGTTGCGAATGATGCTTTCTGTGTGAGGGTTCGTTGGTTAAAAAAATCACAAGCTCGAGCAATCAGACTTTTCATCCTCCAGAAAAGGGCTCTAGGGTATCCACATCATTGCTGGTGTACCCTATTCAGAAGGCATTCACTGCAGGAAGCAGAGCCTGCTTTATAACCGTGGGAACAAACAAAGACATTGTGCGGGGACTGCGGGCGTTAGGTAACAAGGCCATAGAAGACTTTTAATCTCTTAAAGCCTGGTCGAGTTTGTCTTCTAAGGCCCTCTGCGCAATTTGTAGCACAACCATCGGTCACACACACACACCCGGCTTAAAGGCGAAAAAAGGTTCAGGGGTTGTTACAATTTTCCCTACCAACTTAAATAAACCCATAAAAAAACCCAGGGCTGTGTTTTTTGAATATTCTCCATTTCTCCAAAATGAGAGATGATGGTAGGCATACAATTAACAATTAGGCTATGTTAACATTTCACATAGGAGGTCTAGGTATAGGCCTAGGCCCTACCTTTTGGTGAAATTTGAATTTAATCACATTAGGCCAAATTCTTGAGGAGTGTACCTACTGGGGGTGACAAAAAACGACATTGATCAGGAGTAGTGTTATAAATTAACTTATAAGGGAAAAACTAGGTAGGTGTTGAAAGTGTGCAAATAAGGTGCAAGGGAAAGGCGACACTCTATCACCAGAATCTTATTATAGGGGCATCGCGTTAAGCTCCGTCGTATACAGCTTTTTTCAAACATTATTAATATTCGGCTACAAGATCTCACTGACCAAGTAATACCAGATGAGCAGTTCGGTTTCCGCACGGGCAAATCAACTTTGCAAGCTGTCAAAATTCTTCTCGATAAAATCGACTCCACTCTAGTCAAAGTGAAGGGCAAACTATACACTGTCTTTGTAGACTTTAAATCCGCTTTCGACTCAGTAGACCGGCAAAGTCTCATCAAGAAGCTTCGCGAACTGAACTGCATTCCTGTCGAACTATTGAACATACTAAGTGTCATTTTAAATATTAACTTCGTGCAAGTTAACGATGGTATCTTCCTCTCCGATCCAATAACACAGTCAAACGGAGTCCTCCAAGGGGACCCTTCCAGCCCACTTTTGTTCAACCTATTTACTTCAGATATAAAGAATCTATCTTTGACGAATTTAACAAAGACGTTCACTTGATAATGTACGCAGATGACATCGCACTATACACGGAAAACCTCGCTCAGCTTCAATACACTTTACTAAAACTGAAAACATGGTGTGAAAGCAACCATTTAGAAGTAAATGTCAACAAAACAAAAGTTGTTAAGTTCAGAAAAGGGGGAAGTTAGCCAAAAGCGATGTGCTTTTCTATGGGTCTGACAAAGTCGAGTTTGTATCTTCTTTCAAATATCTGGGTATCTTACTCCATTATAAAGGTACTTCTTTTTCTCCCACATCAAAGCAAGATGTTCCTCTGCCATAAAAGCCATGCACCTTATCTCCAAATTATACTCACTCTCAATCTCTTGTGCTATGAAACTCTTCCACCTTAAATTTCCCCGATTGCTTCCTACGGCATCGAAATCATATGGCCCTACCTCTCCCAAGCCAATCTCACACAATTAGAATGGGTTAAGACCCATATATGAAAAAGATCCTTTCTCTATGTAAATTTACTCGTTCCCGCTTGGTATATGAGATGGTAGATGAATCATTGTTTGTTGCTGACCTACATCTAAATTTAACCTAAACCAATCAGACGCCTTTCGTACTGTCGTTCATAACTGCATGACAAAACGCCTTGAAATTAGACCTGAATTCTTTACTATGGATCTGTTCAAAAATGATGATTGGAAAAAACCTCTTGCCAAAAACAGGCATGTGCTAACCCGTGTAGCAGCTCACGGTTTTCACCATTTGTTTTGTCTAGATAGAAAGTTCCATTCATCATATACAGACTGCAAATGCTCCCACTGTTCTAGGGATTGCGACCTGTATCATGTTTTTATATGTCCAGCTAGGACTCATTCCATTACTGATCTTGCCACAAAGGGTCTTGTCTAGAATCAGGTACAAAAAGTAAAATATAGTCTGAAATGTTTAATTTATTAAATTTTGTTGTTGTTATTCTGTTGTAAACTTGTAATTTTATTAATCATTTATCCTGTCATTGTCATAGTTGAAATGTAAATTGTAACTATTTGTGTAATTTGTATTGGTGAAATGTTGCCTATGTTACGCCATAGTTGGTGTTGTACTCTCTGGAGTTTAATAAAAGTAAAAAAAAAAAATAAGGTTGGAGAGAGAACGTCTACGTTGGTTTGGGCGTTTGAAAAGAATGGATCCGGCTAGGATACCAAGAAGAGAGTTTAAAAAACAAGAAGGGTTTAAGAAGAAAGTGGGCAGACCGAAAGATAAGTGGGTGGAGCAGATTAAAGACAGTGTTGAGAAGAGAGGAATGGCATTGAACGAAGTGGAAGCAGAAAAACTTTGGGAAAACCGGGAGAGATGGAGGCTATTAAACAGACCTCTGGCAGTGGAGGAGGCGAGCGAGAAAGAAGCTGAGGACGTGGTTGTGTTGGGCCTGGCTAGCCGACAACGAAGATGTTAGCCCAAGAAACGGAGTAGTGTGATACTGCTCCCCCCAACCCAATTTAATGTGGAAAAGGGGTCAAGATAGGCCTACTTAACCTAACTTAAAATTTTTAGGTTCATTTTGATATCTAACTTTAGGGCCTACTTAGGCCTAGCCTTGGACTTTCTTGGCTTGGAGTAGGATAGGCCTATGGGTAGATTTTTGTAGGCTGTGGAACATTTCACATCCTGTTTGCGCTATGAAAAAACGGGAATTTTTAAATAATGTCAAAAAATAAAACCTCAATTAGTAGGCCTAGACTGTGGAATATTTCACTTCCTGTTTAAGCTATAACTTTTTTTTCCTATGCCGAAAGCTTTATTTTTCAATCATTTTTCTTCCTGGCTATCCAGTAAATATGTACTTCTTTCTCTGGCCCGCTCAGGTTATTTGGCAGGGCGTCAATGTCAGATTTAAGTGCAGCGCAGCTGAGGAGGTGCGCTCTGCCCTGAAAACCCGATGTACATAGTTTGCAAGTTGCTGGTTCCTTTGTGATTTGAAATTGACTCAGGTGGTGCTGCAGGACGTCATGTCCTGTGGCCAGCCGGAACTGCGCTGTTGCCACCTTTCTTGTCCAGGATTTGTCTGGCCCTTTGAGGACCTCGTCCCGCCATGGTTTGTGACCTCATCTTGGCCTCTTGAAGTCTTCCATAGGATGTCTTGAGGCCCTCCTTGGCAAGGTTTTTGGCAGAGTTGTAGGAGATAGGCTACTCGCCGTGTCAGGGGCACACTTCTTCGAGCCCAACTTGGCTAGTGAGTCGACCTTCTCGTTGCCCAGGATGTTGCAGTGGCTGGACATCCATTGAATTTTAAGCACTTTTCCATGCATCACATTTTTGATTAAACTCTTTTTATAACAGCATGAATTTAAAAAACATTACAAAAAATAAAACCCATTAAATCTGTTTTTTTTATTAAACCTGTCTGGGCTGGGCTTTTTCTATAAAACCCAGATTTTTACAACCCTTAGGGCTTTAGAAGCTGCCACCATTTAAATCGTGACCTCTGCTGCACTCTGGGACGGATGTTCTCACTGTCCAACTCGGATTCAGAACTCGGAATGTTTTTTCTTCACATCTCCATGTTCTCTGTCACACGTCTTCCTACCTGTTTCAGGCCATGTGGATCCCGGAGAGTCTGACATGGAGACGGCACTGCGGGAAACCCAGGAAGAAGCTGGCCTAAAGAAAAGCGATTTGAAGATAATTGAGGAATATAAAAAAGTAGTTAAGGTATATTATAATCAATTGATGCAGAGATTATGTTTTGGAATGTAGGGTTAGATGTGATAAATACCAGGGCTGCCATTTTGTTTTAAACAATAGTTGTAGGCCAACCAACAACATTGGTTGGCCCAATTACTATGCAAACGGATGTAGGACCTAGGTCTCAAGTTCTATTGAGATAGGCCTATGAGGATTAAATTGTAGATATAGGCCTAGGCCTACATACCGGGTAGGTCTATGGCCCTATGGCTTTTTCAAGTTTAATTAATTTTTTAAATCATTTAATGAAAGCCTTGGGGTCCAAAAATAAACACATTTTTTTCTGTTTTATTAGCTACAAAATATACATAACCTTGTAACTTTTCTATTATAGGCAAAAATGCTTTTTGATTGAAAGTCCTTTAGGCCTATAATACTTCATCATCATCATTATCCATTGCCGTTTCCTACTTCTGGCAGGGTCAGCTTGGGTTTCGCAACCAAATTCTTCCACTTCTTTCTATCCTCCCACAATCGTGTCTCTGCTACATCCTCCCAGCTCTCTCCTCTATTATGTAGGTCTCTTGATATGGTCTCCTTCCATCTCTTCCTTGGTCTCCCCCTTCTTCTTCCTCCTTCAATCCTTTTCTCATACATTCTCCTGGGCATCCTCTCTTCCGTCATTCGTTTCATATGCCCAAACCATCTCAGCCGTGTTCTTCCCATCCTGTCACCTAACTTCTCCACCCCAAGCATCTCTCTGATGTTTGTATTTCTAATTCTATATCTTCTTGTCTTGCCCACTGTGCTCCTCAGGCATCTCATCTGCGCCCCCTGTATTTGGCTTTCTTCTCTATCACCCATAGTCCAGGTTTCTGCCGCATATGTGAGGATCGGTATGAAGTAGGTCTTGTATAGTGTCATCTTGCACTGTATGGGTATTTCCCTATCCCACACGAGGCCTTTCACACACTGGTAGAAGTTACTGGCCTTTTGTATCCTGTTGGTAATTTCCTTTTTCACCATTATTTCACTTCCTAGGTATCCAAAATGATAGTTCCTTACGTCTCCTTCTCCTGGCATAGTATTTTATTTTATTTTTATTGCCACCAACAACAGAGTTACCTCCACAAGTGCGATGTAGGCATTTCATAAAATTAGCCAATACTAAAGCACAAAAAATAAAAATTATATCAAAAATCAAACAATATCTAAATATGTCTCAGGTGCACAAAAGAACATTATACTAAATGAAATGCAAATAAAAAATAAACTACGACGATTACAAATGTTGAAATGTTATAAACCTCAAGAACATATTTTGAAGAAATAGTTTTTAAAACATTGAAAGTTTAGGTGATTAATGATAAAAAAAAACAACCTTGCTCTTGCTCACGCTTATCTTCATGCCGGCCTCTTCAATGTGCCTCTTTCAGAGGTCTGTGTATCTCTGGAGTACCTCCTCATACTCTGACCACGCCACAAAATCATCGTCAAACAGCATAACCTCTACCTCCTCCGTTTCCTCCATCTTTACCTTGTTGTGTATATCATCGATCAGTATCACTATTATAAATAGCAGTGGTGACAGCACACTTGCCTGCCTCAGCCCTTTTGTTATTTGGAACCACCATAATAGTTTTCCAAAAATTTGACCCACCCGGCATTTTAAATTTTCTTTGTTTATAAAAAATAAATACATTTTCCCCCATGCCAATGGGACCAAAAGGGAATTTTTGAGAGAAGATTGAAAATACAAATCTGTTAAAAATGGGAAAAAATTAATAATTTTTTTTTCCCGTAGGGCCTAGGTTTAAATTTAATAAATCTCTATTAGGTAGGCCTTTGAGGTACAAAAAAATCAGAAAAAATCTAGTTTTAGTAGCCTAATGTATTTTGCATTTGAAATTTTACTGTCAGGCCCAGGGCTAAAGTTTTATTCAAAAGATCCCCAAATTTTTAAAGGACGCATTTTTTTTAGAAACACTAAAAATCTTAGAAAAAATGTGAACTTTGAATTTTTACTTAGGCCTAAATTTACTAAATTTAGAAAAAATTTATCTTGGGCCTGAAAGGGATAGGCCTAGGCCTAGGCTAAAATTCAAAATTAGAATAATACCTAGTAGGCCTTGGTAGCCTACTATAGGCCTACCTAGGTACAATAGGCCTACCAATCACAATTAGGCTAATAGGTTTTTTGATATTTTTTGATTAGAAATTTGCATCTACTAGGCCTTGGCCCTAAACCTGCCAACTTACAACTTTTCCATAACAACCTTGTAGGTTCGTATTGTAGGCTTAAGCAGAGTAGGCCTACCTATAAGAAGTAAAAAAAAATCCTCCAAACCGCCCTTGTCAGTATGGTTTTCACGTCAATATGCGCCAGTAGGCCTATTCGTGCTAGACAAATTATTTGATAGGCTTTGGCCTAGGGCTTATTCAAAATTTGAACTTTTGGTTTAAATTTTAAAATATATAATATTAAAATTTTAATGTTCTGATGAATTCATTACATTCACAGGTCTAAGAACTGAATTAGATAAAAAAGAACAGTTAACGTAAAACAATAGGCCTATCACACCTAGTGAAGTTTCTGTTACCGTGTTTCAGTACATGGTGAAGGGTCGTCCGAAGGTGGTTGTCTACTGGGCAGCAGAGTTACTCAATGATGCACAGGTGGTCGTGTCGCACGAACACCAGGCGTTCGAGTGGGTCTCGCTGGAGAAGGCGTGCTCGCTTGCACGATATAAGGAGATGCAGAACGTACTTGAAGACTGCGACGCGTTCCTCCGCGACAACAACCTTGCGGGTTAGGGTCGAACCAAGAGAAGACGGCAGACGTTGCATATCGAGGTGATGCCCATGATTGAGAGTTGCAAGGCTATGCCAGACGCCAAAACATACATGCAATTGGAATGAAATTAATCCCAAAAAATTAGAAATAAATAATAAATATTGTTGCATAGGAATCGATTCTCAAAAAAAAAATGATATTTATTGAAAAGCTTAAAGTCAACAGTCATTTGTACATCATGAATTGTTATATAAGTAGGCCTACTGGTAGTAACAAAGTACGGAATTGTGAACTGAGATTCTTTCCCACCCATGGTCTCGCATAACCCGGCAAGGCTGTCTTGAGTCGATTTCTGCGGAAGTACAGCGGTAGCCTACGGTAGCTAAATTGCAGAACACAATGCGTAGTGAGAAATAGATTTTTCAAATTCGGAATCAATTCCTAGATGTCGTCCTTTGTATAAAACAGAAGTTATGTACCTATATTCTTGCTCTGTAGCTACTCATCTTATTTTGGCGCCTGGAATACTCTTCAATAGTTTTGTTGGCCTGGCCCACACATAGGTAGACCTGTACATATCGGCTATGTTTTATATGTAGGCTAGGGTATTTTTAATTGCAAATAGTATTTGCTTATTAAGAAGTGCCCAGATTTTCTTTTCTGTATGCTGTAAGAATCTCTTCAAGAGTTATCTCGTATCAGTGCTTTGTGTTTTGGTAACTCTGGCTGAGTGGTACAGAATGTGTAAGCAAAGCTTTGGATCACTTACATTACTGTGTTTATTCCACTCCTCTGACCATTTGTTTGGTACCGTAAACCATTTACACGTCCTAGACAGTACCAAGGGCATTGAATAATGTTTTAGGATGGCAGTGAAACTTCTTTGCATCGTATTTAGGGGATTATAATATAAAAATCAGTGGGGGACAAAAACCAAATGAATGAAATATAATATACCAAACCCATTATTGCCATATGCGTCAGCCATATTAAACAAATGCCAGTAACTTCACTTTCTATAATTGCACTACAAGATAAAGTATGGTACCGTTCCGTTAAAAATGTTATAGACCTAGACTAATGTGGTAGGTATGACTTCCAATTCCTGACTACCAAAGAAAATGTTAAGTTATTTCAATCAACACCCTCAACATCCCCATAGATCTGCTCTTGAGAGCTTTCGACAAACGTTCATTGGACAGAAAATCCAGAAAACTTCATCATTTCACTTCCCCAAATGGTCATCATGAACTTTTGGTTCCTTGATGGCCAATACATTTTTGTCAAGGGCAGAGTGATGGGCACCAGGATGGCCCCCTCATTGCTAACCTGTTCGTGCACCAACTGGAAGAGAATGTTTGGGCAGGTCTACCTCTCTACCTCCTATGCTGGCTTTGTTTCATTGATGGCATGTGGTCCCACAGGGCTCACGCTAGAGAGGTAGCCTTGCCTTGCATACCTTCATTAGTTGCTACAATTATTGTGGAAAAGACTAACCGTCTACTCATCTATTTGTGTCTGTGCGACCTACCTAACGTTTTTCAAGGCAAGCTGTCGTCCTTCGTAGTACCTTTCCCCCACTGAAACATGTTTATTCATGTTCCCATTTTAAGTATCCTAGCCTTTTGGGCCTCATCTATACCTGAGCAAACTAGTTTAGATTGGAGTAGTTATGACATCGGGTACCCAGAAACCGGTTCCAAACCGGTTCTATAGCGACCCGGTTCCGACTTTTTAAACCGGTTCCATTTTTTAAAAGTTCTACTATACAACTGTGAACTTCACAAACACGTTTTCCCGCAAAAATGGTGATTCTACGCACCGTTTCTTGTGCGGTCTATTTCCACGTAGCCCGTGATGACGTAGCCAGCTATCTATCCTTCCTCGCTAGCTGATTATCAAGCACTCCTATGGCCTTGACCCGCGAGGCTGCTACATGACACTTCACTACGTAACAAAGCGCGGGCGCCAAAGCCAGCTCACTCCCTGCCTTACAGGCACTTCCAAAAAATACACATGTAAGGCTGATACATTGAACAAACATTGACCTTTAAAACCGGTTCCGGTGTGGAGGAACCGGTTTGAACTTTTTGGATCCGATGTCATCACTAGATTGGAGAAGGGTTGACAGGTTGGGAAAGCATAGAGAACATAAAGCCCAGCCTGAGGGGCAAAGGGCATTCTTTCATTAGTTGTTAATCTACCCATGTTAATTAACCTGAGATCTACATTGACATCTACCTGGAGGACAGAGCTACTAGGATGTGTGTGGGTTTATGCTTACAATTACAAACCATCAAGCTATCTGCCACCCCTTGTATTGAACCCTTCACAATCTGCCCCACCAAATGGATCTGGAAAGCTACCCCAAAAAGATACTCCATGCTGTTGTAGCCTGTGGATATTCTGAGTATCATCAATTAAAAAAGTGCCTCCACCGGGGATTGAACCCGGGATCTTGGCTGTCCGGGCCCTGCTCTTACCAACTGAGCTATGAAGACACCAATTAAATTCTGTATATTTATTAGTTTGTTTAAATACATTGTTAATAATAAGTGTGTAGAGCAGATAGAGCAGACTTATGCTTATGAGAATAAACTGCCAAACTGCCACTGGCCAATGTAGGAGGTTTGAAAGAATGACCAGGACCTGACAATCAGATGCTTGGCCTGCAACATTGTTCCCTTATGCCGTATGTCCAGGTATGATGTGAAAATAGTGCATATCAGATCACATCTACTTATTGAGTGCGTGGCTCCCGCGTTCACGATAACATTCTGCACAATGTAGGCCTAATTGAATCGACGCACGACTCTCAAGGTCAAACAAAGAACGCGCCTGTATTCGCGGGGCGAGCCCAGCAGCCTATCTAATACATTTTTGATTTTTCCCGTCTAGTACACAAAAAATCGGTTAAAAAATGAACTTTTGCTACGAAAGATACGTTTGTACCAGCCGCACACTCGCATTTGTATCAGCCTTCTGTCCGCCTGTTCTTCAGCGAGTAGCTGCCTTGTCTATGAGTGCGAGAGAGGCAGGTGAGGAAATACATCTCGTGAATGCCAGATCAGTGTCATCTCATGCGCAAACAAGGTGCACGTTCGATCCAACTAACAACTGGCTGGCGAGTAGTATGGAAAAGAATTTGCGAGTACATAATATTAGGCCCTCGCCTAATTATGATAGATTATTGCAACTGTAATGGTTTAATTGCATTAGGGCTAGTTACAAAATAAGAGGCGTCGATTTTACGCTACAGCTACCTATTAATAGTAGCTTGCTACTCGCTTTTTTACTATATTTTCAAAAGTATCGTGCTACCGTCCTCGCTACTCAAAAAAGTATCAACGTTACAAGTAGCGCACTTCTTAACAACACTGCCTAATAGTAAATAAACTAAGGCTACAGAGGGCCACACTTGCCCTGCATTAGCCTTCCTGCCCTGTGGGCAGGTAAAATTCAATAAAATAAAATAATAAATGGTAATTGAGGGCGTTTGAGAAGAAGAAATCAAGATTACATTACATAATCGTAATCATCATAGTCATTGTAGTCATCATTAAAGAACTTTAAAATGGAATTGCCACAGGATACCTAGCCTAGAGACGATTGATGTGAAAACAATCTCAATACAATTTTAGTAGAAATTGTATTTCATGAAGGGTCCGTATATTACCAACATCACATAGGCCCTGGCCAAAATGGACGAGTCCAAGTTGACTTGAAATTGGTGATGTACATATGCGCTTACCGCGAGTGATCGGCGGAGAAAAAAAGGAAGGTGCGGTGTGGCGAGGTCTTATCGCTTCCTCAGCTGCAGTGATGTCATCCTCATGGCTGCCGACAAGGTGCCTGAAACAGATAGTGAACTTGGCCCGGAGGCGCGAATCACAATGGTGTTTATACCTCTATACAGTCTTGACCGGATTACAGATACATTCTTGTAACATTAAGTAGCGATTGAAGAAAATTAGTAGGTAATCCAAAATCGATGCATTGATGTTTCACTGTAGCCTATGCCATTGGAGTTTTTAAGATTATTGAAAACCTTGGCCATGTGCAACAAAAGTACTTCACCTTTACCCTAAATTTAAAGTTGTCTATGCCTATATCTGGGTAACTTAAAAATTCTAGAAGTTATCAAACATTTCAATGAAGTAGGCCTATTCAGAGCTCGAAATTAACTTTATTTGCCACTTGCCCTTCGGGCTAGTGTCAACAATTTGTCCTCTCTAGCCCAAGTGCATTTTTACTAGCCCACAATCAAATATATGTTATATTGATGTAGTAAAATGATCATACCTGAATGTTTTAAGTCACAATATTCGACAGGTTTGGCATGTGGGTGTGGGTGACTAGGGAACAATCGGAAACGATTTTTCACCATAATATTAAAACCTAAATTAAGAGATTTTTATTTTGTGTAGTGTATGCATATTATTTAGAACGATTTTTCATACTAGGTAGCGCAAAACTACTGGAAACTAATTAGGTTATCGGCACAATTTTTTTTTTGAATAGTAATTGATAACTCTGGAATAAATACTCGCTCGTCGGGTTAGTGAAATTTAATTTTTACTAGCCCGAGCAAAGTTTCACTAGCCTTGTGCGAGCATTAATTTCGACCCCTGGAAGTATTACAAAGCAAATTATTGTGCCAACTTTGACTTGTCTATGGCCAATTAAAAATATTGTTCACTTGCCCAGGTAGGCAAGTTTGTTTAAAAATAATGTCGAGTTCTGACCGTGTTATTGCACAATACGTTGGTTTGAATTAACATTCACATCATATAACGTGGTATTGGTATGAATTATTCTATCTATGTACATAAAGACCTACCTATTGTAACTAATGAGTTTACAAATAACTATTGATGCAGTCAAACATTACCTAATAGAATAATAGCATATTGTGATAGTTCTTTTGAAGCATTGTATTATGTCTTATGTTGCATTACAGACTCGTGATTAAAATTGAACAGTACGACTACATGATACAGTACATGTGTACATGTACATGTTCTTTAATGTTTATAGGACAGGCTCTCTCTGAAGCCTCTTGTACTATATAATCTCTCTAGGATTGGATGTGATGTGTTACATGTTCCAATCTATTCAAGTGAAGCATGCTAACTGAGTAGGTTCTAACAACCCACTCTCAGTATCTCTGGTTCCTCAGTGTTGTTATATGGTTTTACCTACATTTGCAATTGCATTGTCGGCAATCGTAATTTATTGAGCGGTTTAGCTGCACATGTGGAGTATGTTACAATGCCTGGCAACGTTGGGTGTTTAATCTTTTCATTAAAGTTTGTCTGAGATCAAACAAATAAGTTTGGTCTGTATGCCAAATTCCAATGCTCTTTCACTTGCTCACTTGGCTGTTATGATTTCTAAATGACAGATTTAAGGATCTGTTTCATTCTCTTTGTGGGTTAAACAATGCTGACGACCCCCCGGCGACGATGACAATGACACAACAAACGATGACAAAGACGATGACGACCGCGACGTGAGAAACCCCTCTTCCTCCCCTTGCCCGTCGCTGGTTCTGACCAGCATGGGCCATTCCCCCCCCCCCCCCCCGTAGTCTAGAGTGGTGCATTATGACCTAACGGTTGACGCGTCCTTAATCCAAATAAATAAAAAAAAATCTTTCACTTGCTCACTGCATATTCAAAAATTGCGCACGTTTTGCTTTAAT
>JAMZAV010009362.1:0-25703 GCA_024449915.1 Sweltsa coloradensis | reverse complement strand
CTAAAAACGCTACTGACCGACCTGTTTTTCGGGGACATGCCAACCAAGCCTCTCTGGAACGCTATTTGGAAACCGACCGTGTTTCAGACATCCCGAAACCCCTCTCTGGAACGCTATTTGGCCCAACCGGGGTTTTAGACCCCACCAACCTCTCTGGAACGCTCTTGGACCGACCGGTTTTCAGACAGGGGGACCCCCTCTCGGGAACGCTATTTGGACCGCCCTGTGTTCCAGACACCCGCCCAAGCCTCTCGGAACGCTATTTTGGACCGCCTGTTTTTCAGACATCCCAACCAACCCTCTCGGGAACCCGATTTTGGCCCGACCTGTTTTTCAGACATGCCTACCAAGCCTCGGGAACGCTCTTGGACCGACCTTGTTTCGACATCCCACCAAGCCTCTCGGAACGCTACTGGAAACGACTGTGTTTCAGACAGCCGCCAAAGCCTCTCGGGAAAACGCTACTTGGACGCCCTGTGTTTCAGACATGCCGACCAAGCCTCTCTGGAACGCTACTTGGACCGACCTGTGTTTCAGACATGCCGACCAAGCCTCTCTGGAACGCTACTTGGACTGATCAACTGAGAGGGATTTGCTTTACACTATGACAAGTTTGCTCGCCTGCGCAACACACTAACACGACCTTGGTCACTGTGGACTTGACCCTTCGACACATCGAGCTGGTGAGTTGTGACTATATACAGATTCCCTTACCCTATAGTTGCAGCTCAGTCTTTGTGGTGGTTGGGTTGGGGGGATTTCAGGGGTGACAGGAAGCTTGTTTCGGAGGGTTTTCAGGTTTCTCAATTATTTCTTTGTTTACCACAGTTCTGTTGAAAGCTCGGCGAATGTTGATCTCACTTAACCCCATTGCTCTTTAAAAACAGCTGTCAAGGCTTTCTTTTCTATTGGAAAGCTTTGCTCATCTGAAAACCATTTGGTACTTGTTCATTAACGGGACCCCCCCCACTAAAAATGTAAAAAATTCAGTGAAAACATGTCATTAGACAATCACAACTACTACATTTACTCCATCTGAGTTTCGGGAGGCCAGGAAAACACAATTTTTTGAACGAAGCCTCAAAAACATCCTTTCCGGTTTCATATTTGCGGGCGGGGAGACCCCCTCT
This sequence comes from Sweltsa coloradensis, assembly GCA_024449915.1. NCBI lineage: Eukaryota > Metazoa > Arthropoda > Insecta > Plecoptera > Chloroperlidae > Sweltsa > Sweltsa coloradensis. Next base: position 24,573 of record JAMZAV010009362.1, on the reverse strand, counting down.
AATAAATTAAAAAATTTCGTAAAAATTTTTCATTAGACAATAAACTATAATCTCTCCTTTGATTTCAGGGGGTCGGAAAAACAAAATTATTTCGAAAAAAAGCCCGAAAACACCTTTCCGGCTACATATTTTTGCGCCAGGAGGGACAGGGCCTACGAAAACATACCCCCTTTACAAACCTTTAAGTCGCTATTTTAAAAATAAAGGCTGTCAAGGGAAAAAGTATTTTCTTTTAAAAAAGCGAGTTAAAGGTTTTGAAGGTTCATTTGGTGTCCGTGAAGTCAATGTCAGCGCCGGCGTACTGCTCTCATGTGGATTACGCTTTCCCAGGGCCTGTACCGCCTAATCATGTTAAACGGCAGAGTCAATTTCCTGTCAATCATTTTCAACTCCTGAAAAGTTGTAATTATTTTTTGTAAACAGAAAAAGAAAAAAAAAAAGTCATGGGGGGCCCAATTACAAAAAATTGGGGGGGGTCCCTTTAATAAACAATTTCCCACCGTTTGCAGGAAACGAGAGAATTAATGATGAATGCTTTTGAAGGGCAGGTGGTGTAAAGTAGCCTGTAGATAGGGGTTTTGTGTAGGTAGGCCTCGAAAAAACAGCAGGGAAAAAAGTTTGGGAAAGTAGACATCAAGACAATTTTTAAGCCTATATAAATAAAATTTCTCCCATTTTTGAATCGCCAAAGGAACCAGTACATTTACCCGGGAGTGGAGTTTATAAAATCCCTTGCAAGGTGCTGTAGCTACCCTATAGGCCAGATTTTAAAGGGGACATGGCAACAAGGGTTAAAGGAACACAAAACCATTGTAACAACGGTAAGGTCAAGTTGTCTGTAATCGTTTAAGCATGCCATAGATAATAGATGGCTGTTCAAGGCATAAGATTATTTTTGACGAAACAAAAATAATTTGGCAAGAATCTGCTATCTGGCCCAGACTCACAAGGGAGTCAATTGAAATTTCATCTCATTCAGTTTGTCGATCGTATCGAGAAATTCCGAAGATGTTCGCGCACGTCTTTCACTATCATACATACGAATACGATGCAAGGGTTTAAAAGTTTCAACAGTGGGCCTTGCGAGCAGGCCCCCTTGTTGGTATATCGACTGCAGTTTATCCCAAACTTCGTTCGATGTTACATATCCTTTATTTGTTTTAGCCTGAAGGGCTAATTGACAAGATTAGCCTTAGCCCTTTCCCAAACTTTATTTTCCCCCACCTTCAAAGCTATAACCCATGGGCCCGGCGGCGTTTCCAGTTCCGATTGTAGGTTTTCTGTCTTCCCCCTCACTTTCGCCCAAGCATCGTTTTTAACCCGTAAAGCTTCCACTGTATTTTCCACGTATCGTAATTATCTTTGTCTAATAGTTCAATCTAGCCGAGCTAGATGACGCCATCATATTCGTCGGTCGAGAACCTTCGCGACGCGTAGGCTAGGCCTAGGCCTAAATCTGAATACGAGATTCCTCAAACACTTACCTTTTGTTTATCAATTAATCTAACGTTTATTCCGTTAATCTGGGTCCCATAAACTGTGGAGCAGGTTGAGTGGACGATGGGTTATTTCACACATAAAAGGAATTCAAGACTTTATCAAATACTCGTTAGATTAAATTTATTTACAAGGACAAGATGTGATACAGATACTTTTCGTTTTACAAGCGTTGTCAGAGAGAAGGAATTCTATTTCTAGGCGAGCAAATAAAGCGCTGCCTGCCCCTAGCGGGTAATGCGTGAGCGCCTATACTAAAACCTAGTGTACTGGTCGGCCGGCAGAGTGTGTCACCGTTTCGTGTCGTCTATGAGAGCGCCAACTTCAACAAAAACCATATTTTCATAATAAGGGAACGAGACTTGTTTGTAAAGGAAAATTCGTTGTTCCAATGCCCGAAAACAAAAAATGGTGAGCGTTGTTTACATTATCTTATACCTAAAGTTTTTAATTCATTGCCGGGTGAAATTTTACCCTTGGACCAAATTTCATTTAAAAAAGAATAGAGTTAAATCGCACACCTGAACAACCTTCCTTCATGCTCAATTTAAGTCATTTTCAGTCCATTTTCTAGATATTTATGTTGTTTAAAACGAATCTGTGTGGTAGGTAAAGATATTATTAATTATAATTTGTAATTTTTGTATAATCTCTAATCTCTTTTTCTATGTTTTTTTAAAGGGTTGTAGTATTTTAGTTTTGTAATTGATTACCATGTAAGCACCGTATATTCATTAAAATTTGAACGTTTTTGTTTTTGATTTCATTGTATTAAGCCTTACGCTACGAATGAGATGTGATAGCATTAATAATTATGTGACCCACTGAGAGCCATTAAAATTTGGGTTAGTGGGAAAGGGAAAAGTAGTTAATAGTTTTCCCAAAATTAGTTTTGCTTCAATAAAAAAATATATATTATTTTTGGATGAGCATAGCGAGCGAAGCGAAGATTCCATTACACTACACTGGAGAAAAAAATCCGGAATGTTTTTTTTCTTTTTCTTTGATTTTTGTGTGTCTGTTAACACGATTCTGGGTAAAAAACCCATACTCAATTGGGATAAAATTTTTGGGGGCTTCGAAATCTCTGAACTTACCCGCCTGCCTGGCCCGCTCTTACTTAACTGCCAGGTTTTCGAGCGCAATCGGAAAATTATTTCTCGTGAAAATCGCAATTTTACGATTTTTTTCGATTTAAAAAAATTTCTTCGACTTATTACACCTATATGCTTATCAGATTTTAATGATTTTTACAGAACCTTAATTTTATGAATTAAGATATTCGTGTGAAATTGAGCGTAATCGAAAAATATTTTTCATGAAAATATAATTTTGCGGGTTTTTTCTTATAAAAACCAATGTTTGACTTATAACACCAATGTTTTATCCTATTGTAATGTTTTTTTTCACAAAACCTTAATTTTATGAATTAATATATTCGTCTTTAAATTTGAGCACAATCGAATAATTATTTCATATGAAAATTACAATTTTTCGATTTTTCCTTTTTTTAAATTACGATTACCTAAATTAAAAATTTTTAAAATTTAAGTTAATTGTTAATTTAATTTAATTCAATGAAAAAAAATCGACTTAGAATGATTTTTTCACAGAACAACAGAAAAAACCGCATAACACATGGGAGCTCGATGCACCAATTAAGCTCATCCAACAACGCGCCTGAAAAAGCGTTTGCGAAGCTTCCTAGTTTTATTATTACTAGGAAAACGCTTAAGTCCCGCCGCGTTGTTGGACAAGCGTAATTTGGGGCATTGAGAAGCCATGTGTTATGCGGATTTTCCCGTTGATCTGTGAAAAAAACATTACTTAGTTGAAGATCTTTTTGTAAAATTATTTAAATAAAATAAAAAATAAACTTTAATTTTTAATTTTTTTAATAAATCTTAAATTTTTTAAAAAAAAAAAAAATCGTAAAATTGCGATTTTCACAAGAAATAATTATTCGATTGCGCTTTAAATTTCACACGAATATATAAATTCATAAAATTAAGGTTCTGTGAAAAGATCATTACAATAGGATAAAGCCCTGTAGGTGTTATAAGTCAAAGACTGTTTAAAAAAATCGAAAAAATCGTAAAATTGCGATTTTCATGAAAAATTATTTTTTGAATTTTCGCTCAAATTTCCACCAATATATTAAATTCATAAAATAAGGTTCTGTGAAAAAATCATTGCAATCGGATAAAGCAGTAGGTCTTTTAAGTCGAAGGATTTTTTTTTAAAAAACGAAAAAAAATCGTAAATTGCGATTTTCATGAGAAATAATTTCGATTGTGCTCAAAAACGTGGCAGTTCTTAGTTCAGACATTTCGAAGGTCTCCAAAATTTCATCGCAATTTGGGTTTTCGGTTTAGCGGAATCGTGTTAACAGACACACAAAATACAAACAGAAAAAAGAAAAAAAAAAAAAAAAGAAAAAAAAGAAAAACATTCCGGGTTTTTTCTCTCCAGGTAGTAAAAAGAACTTCGCTTTGCTCGCTACGCGTTTATCCAATTATTATTATTATTTATTCATAGCAGTTGTCGAAAAGTTTGCCCCGACTGGGGTTCGAACCCAGACCCTCCGGCTTAACGTTCCATAGCTTTACCAATTAAGCTAACGGGACCACAGAACAAACCTTTACGAAAATGCTATTTGTTGTTGACTGTTGACTTTCATGACATAAATCCAACAGAAGACGCAATGTAGCTGTCAAATTTTGAAAGATCGCAGGATAAATCCAATCACGTATCCTCTCCCATGAGTTGGGTAGTATGAATATTAGGTTTTTAAGCATAAACCCGCTTTAGGACATAGTTATTGATCATAGCAGTTGTCGAAAAAAGTTTGCCGACTGGGGTTCGAACCCAGAAACTTCCGGCTTCACGTGCCATAGCTTTTCCAATTAAGCTACCGGGACCACAGAACAAACCTTTACGAAACTGCTTTTTGTTGTGATGTTGACTTTCATGACATAAATCCAACAGAAGGGCTGCAATGTAGCTGTCAAATCTGAAAGATGCATGGAAAAATCCAATCACGTATCATCCCATGAGTTGGGGAGTATGAATATTAGGTTTTTAAGCATAAGCCCGCTTTAAGGGCAAGTTTTTGATTCATAGCCCGTTGTCGAAAAAAGTTTGCCCGACTGGGGGTTCGAACCCAGAACTTCCGGCTTCACGTGCCATAGCTCTACCAATTGAGCTACCGGGACCACGAACAAACCTTTACGAAACTGCTTTTTGTTTTGACTGTTGACTTTCATGACATAAATCCAACAGAAGGGCTGCAATGTAGCTGTCAAATCTGAAAGATCGCATGGATAAATCCAATCAGTATCATCTCCCATGAGTTTGGGTAGTATGAATATTAGGTTTATAAGCAAAGCCCGCTTTAAGGGACTTTGTTTGATTTTCATAGCAGTTGTCGAAAAAGTTTTCCCCGACTGGGGTCGAACCCAGAACCTCCCGGGTTAACGTGCCATAGCTTTACCAATAAGCTACCGGGGCCACTATAAAAATATATATAATCAACACTATGTCCTTAAGCGGGCTTATGCTTTAAAAACCTTAAATTAACTACCCAACAGGGAGATGATACGTGATTGGATTTTCCATGCGATCTTCAGATTTGACAGTACATGCAGTCTTTTGTTGGATTTATGTCATGGAAAGTCAACAGTCACAACAATAGCAGTTTCGTCAAGGTTTGTTCTGTGGTCCCGGTGCGAATGGTAAAGCTATGGCACGTTAAGCCGGAGGTTTGGGTTCGAACCCCAGTCGGGCAAAACTATTTCGACAACTGCTAGAATCAAACTATGCCTTAAAAGCGGGCTTAGCTTAAAACCTTATATTCATACTACCAACTCATGGGAGATGATACGTGTTTGGATTTATCCATGCGATTTTTGCAGATTTGACAGCTACTTTGCAGTCTTCTGTTGGATTTATGTCATGAAAGTCAACAGTCACAACAAATAGCAGTTTCGTAAAGGTTTGTTGTGTGGTCCCGGTAGCTTAAATTGGTATAGCTATGGCACGTTAAGCCGGAGGTTCTGGGTTCGAAGTTCGAACCCCAGTCGGGGCAAACTTTTTCGACAACTGCTATGAATCAAAAAACTATGTCCCTAAAGCGGGGCTTTTGCTTAAAAACCTATATTTATTATTATTATTATATTATTATTTATTATTATTATTATTATTATTATTATTTTTTTTATTATTATTATTATTTTATTGGATGTATTTCATACAAACTCGGTTAAAACCGGAGCTAACATGTTGTACGGACTTACGTCAAGTACTTCCATGTGTACCTATTACATACATTATTACTTTTGTCTTAACTTTAACTAAAATAAGTAATTTATAAATTGTAATATTGTTTGTAGATGATGTTTTCTTTCTGCTGTGTACGGTCGTGGCCGATTTCTCGTCGCTATCCTAGCATTTGCTCTTCGGACTATATGGGAAACCACGAAAACCATGTCAGGATGGAAGCTGTCTCGAAATCTCGAAGTATCATTCTTAGTTTAGAAATTTACGAACTATTCTACACGTGTTGAGTATTACTGCCTTTTGTGTCTCGATGTATACGCGTTTCCAAGCAAAGGGGTTGCTACCTGGTGGCGAAAACTGCAACTGTCCGATCAGTGATAGTCGGAGGAGCGCGCTATGTGCTTACCTGAAGAACACACGTCATTCCGTGTTTGTCACTTATAAATATGTACAATTACAGGTACATTGTCGTTGCTCTCCCAAAATGTTGTTAATTGATGATAATCAAAAGCATGGGGTGCACCAAAATGATAAAATCGCTCTCCAATATGCGGGATTCGAGACCATGTCCACCAGAATAATATTACTATATTCAGACCTGCGCCCCATGCACCCATGAGACACCGAGGATGGCATTTGTATCCATATTACAATTCTCTTATTTAATATCATAATAAATCATTGGTATTATAGGCTATATACTAATATGGGCTAACAGGGTACGATAAATACTAAATCAAATTCAAACCGTCAAGAATTTTCACAACTCATAGTAAACACACACATACAGTATCGCTCGCTTCTTATGGCACTTTTAATTGAGATATACTTCTTAAGTTTTATTATGATAATTCAATATAAATAGTCATAATAATAACAAAACAATACCTAACAAAAATAATAATAATTGTATTAGGGCTTATGCACTAATCCCAACTCCTTTTCTACCTTACATAATTAATGTGGGCCTACATATACCGTTTACCGTCATTGTTCATGTATTATAGGCCTATAATATTATACATAATATTATAATAAATACGATTTATATTATTACAATAGAATAAGTATAATGATATGACCTACAAGATTTTAAAGCTGTCTGCAGAATGACGCGTCATGGCATTATTGACATACAAAACAATAATAAAAATAGGCCATCAGCTATTCAATAGGTCTACTTTAAATAAAATGTATATTAAAAAAAACAGTAGTCCTAAGTGTGTAGTAGATAAATATATATAGACCTACTCCGATTGCGTTTACATTGTAAAACGATGTAGAAAACGTGTAAAACAGTGTAGGGCTATAATTTACTAGAAGCTCTTTTGATTTTTAGATATCAAGTAATGGTGGCGTGGGCAAACATTTCTTGGCAAAATATCATCGATCTTCATCATTCAACATTATTTGATACACTTGTTTCTGTATTTAATAGTTCAACGGTGTGGTTTGATCTTTTCGAGCTAATATTATCAAATAATCTCTATTATTTGTTGTAATTTAAAACGCCATTTAATTCCCGTTTTTAATAAAGCCAATCCCCAAAACTTACGAATTTTACTTATAAAATACGCGGAAGATATGACATAATCAACAATGTTTTCGCAAATGATCAGAAATGTAAGAAAAATCAAGTTGAACCTAACGGAATATACAGCGCCCGCCGTAAGCAGCTCGCCTCTATCACCGATCGGTCCGACATGTTGCGTTTTAGTGCTGCCATCTATCTTTGCTTGGAAACGCGTATACATTGGGTTGAAGATCTAGTTGTTTAATGCTTTCATGTAGCTTCTTCGGTATGATGCCGTTGGCTGATATAATGAATGGGATTGTATTTACCTTTTTCTGTTCCACATCTTCTTGATCTCAATTGCAAGTTCACTATACTTGTCAATTTTTTTCTTCCACGTGGTCTCGACGTTATGGCACATTGGGATAGCAACGTCGATAAGGGTAGTTTCTTGTTTCTTCTTGTCAATTATTATTAAATCCGGTCTGTTGTGATATATCGTTTGGTCTGTTATAACTGTGCGGTCGTAATATAATTTGTAATCTTTACTATCTAGTACTTTCTCTGGTTGTATTTTTTAGTAAGGTGTGTGTGTGTCAATGAGGTTGTACTTGATTGCTAGTTTTTGATGAATAATGTTAGCTACTTGGTTATGTCTGTAGAGGTAATCTGTTTGACATAGTGACTTGCACCCGGATATGATGTGTTCGATTGTTTCACCCTTTGCACTACATTTTCTACATTGATCGTTTACTGTCGCATCTTGTATTATGTATTTTTTATAATTGTTCGTCGCAATCACTCTGTCTTGAATAGCCATCATAAAACCTTCTGTTTCTCCAAATAGTTCCCCGTTGTTTAACCACCTTGCTTTAATATCTACGTGACCTTTGTGTAGTTCATCATAATGTCTCTTGTGTAGGGTCTTTTCTGAGAGACGTAACTCTTTTGAAGCGTCAGTTATGAGTTTCCCTTGTAGATTGACATTTTCGTTTGCTAGATTGAGTGGAGTTAATGATTTGTCAGCTAGCACCACAGCCCTATGCAGTGTGGATTGTTGCTCTTTGTAAAAAGTATTTTCTTAAAATGTCTATTTGTTTATAATATAAGTTGTTCAGATCAATTAGGCCCCGTCCTCCTTTTTCTCTTGGAAGTGTCAATCTCTCTATTGCTGATTTAGGATGATGTATTCTGTGTTTGGTAAGTGTAGTACGAGTTAATATTTCCAACGCGTGGATGTCTGTCTGCGTCCATTTAATGATTCCGAATGAATATGTCAGTACTGGTACAGCATATGTATTTATTGCTGTGATCTTGTTTTTACCGTTTAGTTGCGTCTTGAGGATAGACTTTAGTCGTTTCTTGTATGTATCTATCAATTTTGCTTTCATAACTTTATGTTCAATTCTGGCAGCTTGTGAGAATCCTAAATATTTGTATACATCGTTATCGTCCATTATTCCAATCCTATTTCCATCATCTAGCTGGAACTCTTCTGCTTGTGTAACCTTACCCTTTTCGATATGTAGCGTCTTACATTTGTCTACTCCAAACTCCATGCAGATATCTTGACTAAATTCTAATGTTGTATTGACTAGACTGTTTAGTTGAGCAAAATTTGATGCATACAACTTTAGGTCATCCATGTAGAATAGGTGGGAAATTGTGTGACATACCACATTATTGTCCTTAATTTTAAATCCGTATGTCGATTCGTTAAGCATATGTGACAGTGGGTTTAATGACAGACAAAACCATAATGCACTTAATGAGTCACCTTGGAAAATGCCACGTTTAATTTTTATTGGATCTGTAGTTATCTGCTGGTTTTTCATATTTAGTTTTAGTGTTGTTCTCCATGTCTCCATTACTGTCTTCAAAAAGTTTACAATTACTGGGTTGATTTTTATATTTGTAAAATCTGAATAAGCCATGTGTGTGGTGTTGAGTCAAAGGCTTTCTTGTAGTCAATGTAGTTACGTGAATATTCCTTTTCTTATTGTGTGCCTGATTCATTACAGTAGAGTCAATAATAAGTTGTTCTTTACATCCCTGTGAGTTCTTACAGCATCCTTTTTGTTCCTCGGCCATGATATTGTGTTCTTCGCAATGATTATATACTTAATTTGTTATGCATGAAGTCAATATTTTATATATAGTTGGTAGACATGTAATTGGCCGATATTTACTTGGGTTCTTCGTGTCATTGTCCTTTGGTTTGAGAAAGGTTACTCCTTCAGTAAAGAATTCGGGTATTTCTTTAACTCCATTTATAAACTCGTTGAGACATTTTCTAATTGATTGTGAGTAGTATTGAATTTCTTATACCAAAACATTTTGAATATTATCATTACCTGGTGCTTTCCAGCTATGTGTAGCACTGATTGTCGACTTTAATTCATCAATAGTTATACCTTCGAATCTCATCTCATTAATATCGCTCATCCTAGCTATTTCATCTTGAATCCATTGTGCATCCTGGTTGTGTGCTACCGGGTTACCCCATATTCCTGTCCAAAACTCTTCTATCTCTGTCTTAGTTGGTGTTCCATTTCCTATTATTTCTTCGGTACTAGATAGTTGTTGGTAAAACTGTTTTTCCTCTTTAAACATTCGGTTTTGTTCTTTTCTAATACTACATTTTTTATATCTTTTTAATCTCTTAGCTAGAGCACTTACTTTTTGTTTAAGTGTATCCAAATATTCGTGAATGAATTCGTTAAGTGTCATTATTTGTGTGAACCTTGAATCTTTCAAATATTTTTGGCAGTATCTTATCACATTTTTAGATCGATTACCATTCAGTATTGTTCCAGTCGACCGATATCTCTCCTAAGCTCAACGATTCTCCCAACTAGTCGCTGTTCCCATTTCGTAATTTTCTTCTCCTGTTTTGTCTTTGAAGATGTTGCAGATTAATATTTACCTTTAAGCCCAAATATCTAACCACTGCCACAGCGGCACAATAAATTGCCGCATGAACGTCTGCAAATGAAAGTTCGTCTTGTGTGTAATCTGATAAAATATGTGTGTCATTATTGTGTACCGCTGTCTTCATTTCCTTTGAATGCTTGGGTTTAGGTATTTTTTATTATTATTATTATTATTATTATTATTATTATTATTATTATTATTTATTATTATTATTATTATTATTATTAATACTATTATTATTATTATTATTATTATTATTATTATTAAGCGAGCGAAGCGAGCGTTTCCATTTGACTCTACCGGAAAAATTAGTGACTGGTTTTGTTTTGTTTTTTTTTTTTTTTTTTGTTTGTTTGTTTGTATGTCTCGCCATAACGTTCGAACGGAGGCTTGGATCGAGTTGAAATTTTGACCATCCGCAAGCTTCGTTCTCGATTGAATGCTATTAGTTTTGTGGCAAACTCGTTCAAAAAGTTAAAAAGTTACATTAAAGTTAATGAAAAGTTTTTTTAAAAAACTTAACGGAGACAAAATCTGAGGTGACCAAATCATTTAGAATGTCCGTCCGGTCACGAATATGTTAATTTTATTTTGATCCGATAAGCAGTGTAGATGGAAATTACATTATAACAATGTTCCGTTACCATGGCAACGGAAAGTCGCGCAGCTTTTTATGCTCATGATAGCGGTCAAACGGAGGTTCGGATCGAGTTGAAATTTGGACCATCCGCTAACTTCGATCTGGATTGAATGCCATTAGTTTTGTGGCAAAATCGTTCAAAAAAAAAGTTACATTAAAGTGAATCGAAAGTTTTTTTGAAAAACTAAACGGCGACAAAATCTGAGGTAGCCGAATCATTTAGAATGTCCGTCCGGTCACGAATATGTTGATTTCATTTTGATCCGATAAGTAGTGTAGATGGAAATTACATTTTAACAAAAGTAACTTTACCATGGCAACGACAAGTCGCACGAAGCTGGAGCTTTTTTGGCTCATGGTAGCGGTTGCACGAAGATTCAGATCAGGTTGAAATTTGGACCATCAACAAATTGTATAGCACGTGCTCGCTTATCAACGCGTCCAACTGAGCGTTTTCCTAGTATTATTATTATTATTATTATTTTATTTTTCTTCTTCTTCTTCTTCTTCTTCTTCTTCTTCTTCTTCTCTTCTTCTCTTCTTCTTCTTCTTCTCTTCTTCTTCTTCTTCTTCTTCTTCTTCTTCTTCTTCTTCTTCTTCTTCTTCTTCTTCTTATGTACAAAAAATTATACAAAAAATATAAAATTCTTATTGACCACAAGCCTTCAACTCGAGCCAAAAGTGCAGGATTTTACCAGTTACCACCGTTTAACAATAAATATGGGAAGAGATCGTTAAGCTACTCTGTACCTTTATATTTTAATAAGATTCTTCCAGAAATTAAAGAATTAGATTCATTTAGAGATATAAAAATTAAATTAAAGACATATTTGCTTCAAAACAATACTATAGTTGAGTGAGGAAATTGTGGTTATGTGATTTTTATATTTTATGTTTTTCAGGTATTTATCAATTTTCTTCTATTCTGTTCATTCATAAATTTACTCATAATGTCAAACTTTATATAATTATCACATTGTTTAGACTCACATGTCGGTAATTTCAATTAATCAAATTTCAATTATATTAGGTTAAGTGTTCAGAAGTGAATAAATCCTTATCTTTAATAAACATAGTTCCACAGATAAGCTGCATGTGCAGTTTGTGGAAGGTCGAATGTATGAAATATGTAAGGTTATGAAAGAAAGAAATGTATCTACAATAATAATAATAATAAAAAAAAAAATATTATTATTATTATTATTATTATTATTATTATTATTATTATTATTATTATTATATTATATTATTATTATTATATATTATATTGTTGGGATTTGTATATGTTTTTTCATAATGTTTCCTTCCTCTATGGTTGTTTTTGTGTAGTTTATTTGATGTTGTTTATTCCACAGATGAGCCTGCATAATGGGCTTTGTGGGTTTCCATGAGATGTAACAATGTTAATTTGTGTTTTGTGAAAATAAATAAATTGAATTGAAAAAAAAAAAATTATTATTATTATTATTATTTATTATTATTATTTTATTTTTTATTATAATAATTATTATTATTGACAGTAAATTAATATTAATATAAATATTATAATTTTTTTGGATGTATTTCATACAAACTCGGTCAAAACCGGAGCTAACATGTTGTACGGACTTACGTCAAGTACTTCCATGTGTATCTATATTACATACCTACATTATTACTTTGTCTTAAGAGGGAATGGGACACATTTGGCTGTTAGCAAATAGCTATTCGCTCGGCCAAGATGCATTCGACGTATATGAAACTTTGCAAAGTTGTCAATAAAGCATACATAGACAGCCCTGTGGTCATAGATTTTCCAAATTTTGACTTAATCAGTCAGAAAAAAATCACGAATATGGTCAATTTTGGAGTTTTTAACAAAATCAAAATTCGTGAAAACTAATTTAATTTTTATAAATTATTTTAAAACAAAATTTAAAAATGTGTTACTGCAGAGCCCTATAATTCCACATTTGTGACATATGTTCAAAATTTCAGACACCTGTGGTGTCAGTTGGCCGAGCGAACAGCAATTTGCCTAAAACGCATGTCCTATACTCTCTTAACTCTTACTAAAATAAGTCATTTATAATATAGTTTGTAGATGATGTTTTCTTTCTGCTGTGTACGGTCGTGGCCGATTTCTCGTCGCCATCCTAGCATTTGCTCTTCGGACTATGGAAAACCACGAAAACCATGTCAGGATGGAAGCTGTCTCGGAATCTCGAAGTATCATTCTTAGTTTAGAAATTTACGAACTATTCTACACGAGTTGAGTATTACTGCCTTTTGAGTCTCGATGTAAACATTGGGAGGAAGATCTAGTTGTTTAATGCTTTCATGTAGCTTCTTCGGTATGATGCCATTAGCCGATATCACGTATGGGATTGTATTTACCTTTTTCTGTTTCCACATCTTCTTGATCTCAATTGCAAGTTCACTATACTTGTCAATTTTTTTCTTCCATGTAGTCTCGACGTTATGGCACATTGGGACAGCAACGTCAATTAGGGTAGTTTCTTGTTTCTTCTTGTCAATTATAATTATATCCGGTCTGTTGTGATGTATAGTTTGGTCTGTTATAACTGTGCGGTCGTAATATAATTTGAAATCTTTGCTATCTAGTACTTTCTCCGGTTTGTATTTGTAGTAAGGTGTGTGTGTATCAATGAGGTTGTACTTGATTGCTAGTTTTTGGTGAATAATGTTAGCTACTTGGTTATGTCTGTAGAGGTAATCCGTTTGACATAGTGACTGGTACCCGGATGTGATGTGTTCGATTGTTTTACCCCTTACACTACATTTTCTACATTGATCGTTTACTGTCGCATCTTGTATAATGTATTTTTTATAATTTTTCGTTGCAATCACTCTGTCTTGAATAGCCAGCATAAAACCTTCTGTTTCTCCAAATAGTTCCCCGTTGTTTAACCACCTATTTGATGCTTTAATATCTACGTGACCTTATGTAGTTCATCATAATGTCTCTTGTGTAGGGTCTTTTCTGAGAGACGTAACTCTTTTGAAGCGTCAGTTATGAGTTTCCCTTGTAGATTGACATTTTCGTTTGCTAGATTGAGTGGAGTTAATGATTTGTCAGCTAGCACCACAGCACTATGCAGTGTTGATTGGTTGCTCTTTGTAAAAAAATATTTTCTTAAAATGTCTAGTTGTTTATAATATAAGTTGTTCAGATCAATTAGGCCTCGTCCTCCTTGTTCTCTTGGAAGTGTCAATCTCTCTATTGCTGATTTAGGATGATGTATTCTGTGTTTGGTAAGTGTAGTTCGAGTTAATATTTCCAGCGCGTGGATGTCTGTCTGTGTCCATTTAATGATTCCGAATGAATATGTCAGTACTGGTATAGCATATGTATTTATTGCTGTGATCTTGCTTTTACCGTTTAGTTGCGTCTTGAGGATAGATTTTAGTCGCTTCTTGTATGTATCTATCAATTTTGCTTTCATTACTTTATGTTCAATTCTGGCAGCTTGTGAGAATCCTAAATATTTGTATACTTCGTTATCATCCATTACTCCAATCCTATTTCCATCATCTAGCTGGAACTCTTCTGCCTGCGTAACCTTACCCTTTCGATATGTAGCGTCTTACACTTGTCTACTCCAAACTCCATGCAGATATCTTGACTAAATTCAAATGAAGTATTGATTAAACTGTTTAGTTGAACAAAATTTGATGCATATAACTTTAGATCATCCATGAAGAATAGGTGAGAAATTGTGTGACATACCATATTATTGTCTTTAATTTTAAATCCGTATGTTGATTCGTTAAGCATATGCGACAGTGGGTTTAATGACAGACAAAACCATAATGCGCTAAATGAGTCACCTTGGAAAATGCCACGTTTAATTTGTATTGGATCTGTAGTTACCTGCTGGTTTTTTATATTTAGTTTTAGTGTTGTTCTCCATGTCTTCATTACTGTCTTCAAAAAGTTTACAATTACTGGGTTGATTTTATATATTTGTAAAATCTGAATAAGCCATGTGTGTGGTGTTGAGTCATAAGCTTTCTTGTAGTCAATGTAGTTTACGTGAATATTCCTTTTCTTATTGTGTTCCTGGTTCATTACAGTAGAGTCGATAATGAGTTGTTATTATATTATTATTATTATTATTATTATTATTATTATATTATATATCGCTATGTGGCTTTGTGGACGACGATGTCAAATTGTTTTTTTTTGTAAAAAATGCATGTAATATTATTATATAATAAAAAAAATAAAAAAATATTATTATTATTATTATTATTATTATTATTATTATTATTATTATTATTATTATTATTATTATTATTATTTTTATTATTATTATTTCTTTTATTCACCAATATGAACATTACATAATGGGTATTTAAGAGCTTTCACCAGAGATGTACCACACCTCTAAGGTGAAACCCCTATTACAAAACAATTAAATATACATGAGATTAAAAAATACAATACATACAAGAAATAACTGAAACAATGTCTTCATACTAAAACTTTGCGTAGTTTATGGGCGGTTCCTAATAATGCTGCCTTTTGAAGCTCTGGAGTCCAGTGATTGCCAGAGATATGTTGGAGGTTCTCTTCAAAACTTCTTCCAATTGTCGCAACAAGCTCCAATTATAATGGGAACAACCTTACAACTGACATTCCACATTCGTTGAATTTCTATTTGAAGGTCTCGATATCTTGTGCGTTTCTCTGCTTCCTTTAATACTATGTTGCGTTCAGATGGAATAGCTACATCGATGATCAACATTTTGAGTCTCTTTGTTTTTAACAACAATGTCTGGTTTGTTGTGAAGAAACCTTTCGATCAGTGATTATTTGCTCATTCCACAATATGGTCACATTACCATTGTCAACTACTTGCTCTGGTTTGTGCATGTACCATTTGTCAGAAGTTTCGATGTTATAACTTCTACAAATGTTCCAATGCAAAATATGCCCCAACCTTATCATGTCGATCAATGATTCCGTTTTGCTAAGACGGGCATCCAGAAATAATGTGCTCCACGCTTTCTTCATAAAGCTTACACAAACGACACTTGTCATCTACTTCGAGTTTGAGAATTCTTTTTTCGTAACTTTTTGTTCTTAAGGCTTGATCTTGTGCAGCTACAATAAGACTTTCAGTTTCACCCTTGAGATTACTTCTGCCCAGCCACTTATTGGTTTGATCTTGGTCAATATGTGGTTGCTCCATGCGTGTAATATATTGTCCATGCAAAGGTTTAGACTTCCAGCAACTTATTAGATCTTCCTGGATAATATTCTTAATTTTCTTCTTGATAACCTTGACCTTGTTAGTGATGGACCCATTGATCTGATTAATATCGGTTAATTCCATACCTGATTGAAACTTGTTGCTTAACTTAAGGCTATTCCACCGCGTTTTTCTATTTTCCAAAATATGCTACTAAGTTAAAATATAGTGAATGGCTTTGAAACATGGCTATTTTAGAAAATCAAAAATATTTTTTCCAAATTTTTCTGATCCGGTACACGGCCAATCTATAGCCACCTCAAAATAATTTCAAACTTCAATTCGCCAGGGCACACCATTCAACGTACGGTGTTGTGCTTTTGTGACATTAATTTTTAACTGTTTTTCTATGGACTGACTGAGAGAAAACAGATTTATTTTAACAATTGTCTTTCCAGCGAATTTTTTCGTTTGGCGGTATTTTTTACCGATTGTTACCGCCAAACGAAAAAATTCGCAGGAAAGACAATTGTTAAAATAAATCTGTTTTCTCTCAGTCAGTCCAAAGAAAAACAGTTGAAAATTAATGTCACAAAAGCACAACACCCTACGTTGAATGGTGTGCCCTGGCGAATTGAAGTTTGAAATTATTTTGAGGTGGCTATATTGGCCGTGTACCGGATCAGAAAAATTTGGAAAAAATATTTTTGATTTTCTAAAATAGCCATGTTTCAAAGCCATTCACTATATTTTGACTTAGTAGCATATTTTGGAAAATAGAAAAACGCGGTGGAATAGCCTTAATGATAGATTTTCTCATAGCTTTGCTAGACTCATGTTCTTGAACCATTCTAATAAATTTGTCATCTTCTTTACCTTCTATGTATAAACTTAAACCAATCATTGCTGTTTTGTATGACCCCTCTAGTTGAGTTATTCCGCGACCTCCATTCTTCCTTGCGATATACAGTCTTTCTACGGCCGCTCGTGGATGGTGCATTCCGTTTTTTGTCAACAGTTTTCTTGTTTTTCGATCTAATCTCTTAAGTTCTTCAATGCTCCAATCTAATATCCCAAAGCTATAAGATAATACTGGCACAGCAAATTGACCAATTGCAATAGTTTTATTTCGTCCGTTCAATTCACTTTCAAGTATTAATCTTAGGCGTCGTTTGTATTCTTTGCTCAATTTATCTTTTATTAATGTATGCTGAACACCGTTACCTTCTTCTACTCCAAGATATTTATAAGTTGATTCTTGACCAATGTCCTCAATAGTGATATGCTCGTCAAGTTGGATGTTTTCACTTGAGACAATCTTCCCTCTTTTGAATGTCGCTTTCTTGCTCTTCTCGATTCCAAATTCCATACAAATGTCGTCACTGAAAGTTTTGACGATATTTAGTAAGATACTAAGTTCTTCGTCATTTTTGCAAATACTTTTAAATCGTCCATGTACAGAAGATGCGAGACTTTATCTTCATTGGCAATAATACAACCCCAAACCTGCGTCATTGAGGCACTTGTCAAAGGAAACAAGCTCATGCAGAATAGAAGTGGCGATAACGAATCACCCTGAAATATTCCTCGTTGTTATTGTGAACATACTTGATACGATTTCTTCGGTCTCCGTTCTTATTTTCATACTGGTATTCCAATGTAGCATCAATAATTTTTCAGAAGTTGACAACAATTGGGCTGACCTTATACATTTCCAATACTTTTAATATCCAACTATGTGGCACACTTCAAATGCTTTCTGTAATCAATCCAACCTACGCCAAGATTTCTGCCTCTGTTTACAATTTCCATTATAGCTTACTCAACAGAAGATGATCCTTACAGCCATACGTATTCTACAACAACCTTTTTGCTCTAAGGGCAGTACATTATTTGTAGCTAAAAATACTTGCATTGTTCAGTTAATAATTGACGTTAAGATTTTATACATTGTAGGTAAAACATGTGATAGGTCTATAATTTTTTGGTTGTTCAGTTTGTGCAGACTTCGGTAACAAATACGTAACCCCTGTGGTCAACCATACGGTGCGTCTCAGGATGAACTAAAACATTATTAAGCAAAGTTACTAGAATAGTATGAGTGGATGTCAGTTGTTTTAGCCAAAAGTTGGATAATTTGTTCTGGCCCTGGTGCTTTCAGCTAGAACTTTTTCCGAAGGGAACTAGACAAATCACCCAATGTAATTTCTTCCAAAATCATATCCGGAGAATCAGCACAATCCAATTCTGATGTTGAATCCATTGTAGCTTCTGAATTATGCTTTTGTATCTTCCCAGATTGATTTCCAAAAAAATTCTATTCATCTTTTGTTGGTGATTTTTTTATTTCAATGTATTTTTTTCCAAGCTCTCTGTAGAATTTATTCCATTTTTTGAGAAAAGTTTATTTGTCTAAATTGCAGCGTTCTTTTTGTGTATCTTCTTATTCTCTGAGCTTTTGCTGGATCTTCTGTTTCAATTTCTCTTTACTTGAACGCATCTTGGGACTGTGTATACTATACTTTCAAAAGTTGTCGTTTCTTACAGTAAGTTATACGAAAGATTAATTTTAGTTCTTATTTCATGAAACAAGGATAGGTCTTCCGCCATGGAATCAATTTGTTTTTGAATTCGTATTTTCCACTTTGTGTAATACGACTGTTTTTAAAAAGTGATTGTTCTTTTTTACAAGCTTGTCTGTAATAATGAGGCCGTTCCATAAAGTAGATGATTAAGCTTGTTATGTCTATTGGATGCAATTCAACAATAATTCTGTCTAAAACAGCGTTAGCATTTGAGATATAATTGTTTGCTTTTTTAATTAATTATTATTGATTTATTATTATTATTATTATTATATGATTATATTATTATATTATTATTATTATTATATTATTATATTATATTATTATTATTATTATTATTATTATTATTATTATCGATCGACCGATCGATTATTATTATTCGATCGCGAGTCGCGGACGAGAGCGGTTGTGTTACGAGCGAGCTCCGTGCAGTCACAGGCAAGTGAATCATGTCGTGCAGTCAGTGTACTAAAAGCCTACCTCAGGACGGAGACTTTGTGAATTGTCCAGGGTGCGATACAAATATTCACTACGAGTGTTCCAGCTACGTAAAGTTTTCGTCGCGTCGTGGTGGTGAATAATTTACATTATTCCTTACTTCCCGACGTAGCGTCATCACTGTGGATGACATTTTCAAGGGACTGCGTCTTTCGTTTTGTTTGCCTCTGTTGCAAACGTTCACTTCTTCTTGGAATGCCAGGATGCGGTGGACGGCTCTATTGTTGTTGTTGTGGTGGTTGAGGTGGTTGTGGAGGTGGTGGTAGTGGTGTAGGTTGGTCTTGTGGATGAAGATGCTGTTGATGCTGTTGTTGATCTGGTGGTAGTTCTTGGTTTGAACGCATTTTTTCTGCTGAGAGGTGATTAATTAAATCAATGGCAGGAATCCACGAATCACTCGTAACCACCTACATCTCCATTCATATTGTTAGGTGTTTTTGAAATTTCAATTGACTCCCTTATGAGTCTAGGCCAGAAAGCAGATTCTTGGCAAATTATTTTTGTTTCATCAAAAAGAATCTCATTGCCTGAGTCAGCCATATTGGTCTATGGCATGCTTAGCAATTGCAGACAACTCGACGTGACCCTTGTTACAATGGTTTTTATGTCTTTACCTTGTCGCACTGTATTTAAAGGTCTGCCTACATAGTACAGCCACACTTGCAAGGATTTTATAAACCACTTCGGCTAGTGTACTGGGTCTTTTGGCGATCTCAACATGGTAGACATTTTATTTATGGCTTAAATACTGTCTTGATGTCTAGCTTTACAAGGAAACGTGCTATGCGATCAAGTAGTTAATTCACATATGGCAGGAAGCGAGTTTCCGAGATTTTCAGGTTCTCAAGTAATTCTTGTTTACCTCAGTTCTGTTGAAAGCTCGCCGGATGTTGACCAGACTATAGCCATTGCTCTTCAAAACAGCTGTCAAGGCTTCTTTTCTTGTGGGAAGCTTTGCTCATCTGATAACCGTTTACCGGGAAACGAGAGAATGATGACTGAATTGCATTGAGTTGGATGGGGTGTGAAGTAGCTTGTAGATAGAGGTTTGGTGGTAGGCTTTCGATAAACAGCATGGCCCAACTTTCCGATGTAAGTCTCGTAAGCATCACATCAAGAAACGGTAAAACGTTTATCCACCTCTATCTATAGGTGAATTGAATGTTTGGATGAATACTATTTAAATGGTTGTGAATCTTTTAATTCATCCGCAGTGCTGGCCAAATGCAAACTATGTCATATATATAACGTCTCCAGAAAACTGGTATAATAACGGCCGTTCTAAGAGCTTTCTTCTCGAGATAAGTCATGTAAATATTGGCGACTACGTAGGGTCTAAGAGGGCTGCCCATAGGAGCAACCACTTGTGTTGCTCGTACAACTCTCCTCACACGTGAAAAAAGTAGAATTAAGGCAATGCTTAGGCAGATTAACAATATGAGTGTGCCAAAGACATCATTCAATACCGTATTGCTTCCTCAGCGGATGTTGTGAACATGACACAACATCAAAACTAACTAACATGTGATAGGCTGAAGGTCAGACCTTTATCATTTCTATAAAATGATATGAGTTTTTTACATAAGACTCAGACTCGGGTACAAAGGTTGTAGTTGTTTTGTACATAGCAGCTAGAAGTTGAGTAGGAGAGTCTATTGCACTGACGATTGGCCTGAGAGGTGTACCTTCTTTATGTATTTTGGTAATCCATACATTCTTGGTGTTTAGGGTCTTGAATAGTTAAATGCTTTTTGAATGTATCATCTAAAGGGGATTTGTTTATGAGAGCAATCGTTTGTGTTTAATGCGGTTAACGGGGTTTTAGTAATCCGTTGATAAGAATCAGTATCTAGCAGAGCTCTAATCTATTGTGAATAGTCTTCAGTGTCCATTACGACAGTAGCATTACCCTTATCTGCTTTTAGAACTATAATACTTTATCTTTCTAGCTGATGAGTGCAACTAATTCCTGCCTCTCGATGTTACTTTGGTGGAAGTTTTGTTACCTAATAATTCTTGAAACTCTTGCCTGGCTTCCTCTGCTTTTCACGCGGCAAATCTTTCACTGCGGTCTCAACACCGGCAATAATTTCTCAATAGGCATTCTATTTGGTGTCACAGCGAAATTCAATCCTTTAGCTAATGCATTCAGCGCTAGTTGAGGGATGTCCACACTAGACATGTTGTGAACCACTTTGTTGATTGACAATTCTTCTTTGCCTGCATTCACAGAATTAGCCTATCACCAGATCTTTTCAACAGGTTCGCAAACTTTTTATCGTGAACTTCTCTTATCTTAGAAGAAAGATAATGCACTTTGATAGCTGTCAATCGCTCAATTCGTTCCCAATCGCACGGGCTTAAAGCACAACTCAATTTAAGATGTAAATTATACAAATCACTTGAAATGAAATGAAGATCCCGGCGGCATTTATGAATTTGGTTTCTTAGTGAAGCTTCACTAGCTCTACGAAAAATATTTTGCGTAGACGTAGCACTAAGTGGATGTTTGATCAACGTGAACCTAGGAAGTATACCGCTATCTCTACAGATGCACAAAAACCTCAAGTCACACAACATACGGTTTTTTCTTGATCCTTAGCTGTTCCAGCTTCCGTATTTGGTTGAATTATCTCTCCCGTAGAGGCGAATTATTTTACAAGTTATACTTTCGCGACCCGATATAATTGAAGAGAAATTATAACACTGACGGATGTTCGTCGCGTCGTGGTGGTGAATAATTACATTATTCCTTACTTCCCGACGTAGCGTCTTCACTGTGGATGACATTTTCAAGGGACTGCTGTTCTTTCGTTTGTTTGCCTCTGTTGCAAACGTTCACTTCTTCTTGGAACTGCCAGGATGGCGGTGGGCGGCTCTATTTGTTGTTGTTGTTGTTGTTGTGGTGGTTGAGGTGTTGTGGTTGGTGTCGGGAAGTATGGAATTATGTAAATTATTCACCACCACGACGCGACGAAACATCCCGTCAATGTTATAATTTCTCTTCAATTATTCTTCTTCTTCTTCTTCTTCTTCTTCTTCTTCTTCTTCTTCTTCTTCTTCTTCTTCTTCTTCTTCTTCTTCTTCTTCTTCTTCTCTTCTTCTTCTTCTTCTTCTTCTCTTCTTCTTCTTCTTCTTATAATATATATATATATATATATATATACATATACACATACATATATATATATATATATATACATACATATACATATATATGTTTTTGAAGGTTTTCGTGGCCAATATGTATTAAAGTTATCGTTTTTTCGGTTTCAATGCCACGTATATTTTCATTGGGCCGACGTTTCGATGATATTTCACCCATCATCTCAGGGCCAATACAACTTAAAATATTAAAAACGAAACTACATCAATATTGATAAATACAGAAACAAAACTGGAAAAAAAAAGTTTTGTTCTGTATTTATCAATATGATGTACTTTTCGTTTGTCGTGTGGCCCTTAAGATGATGGGTGAAATCTCATCGAAACGTACGTGGCATTGAAACCGAAAAAACCGATTTCAATATATATATATATATATCACTGTGACTCCAACCTCCGTAGAGTCACAGTCAACCTTGAAAATGTCGACGTAGTACAGACGAAACGCCGGTGGACGCCAGGTTCTGCCCTGGTTCATCTTATTTTCGACCCGGTTTTACCCAAGATCCTTGTTTTTATCATATATATATAATTTTAAAACGTTTTACGGTAAAACCACGTACCTTGTTATAATTGCAGTCCTAGTTGTACGTTGTCGAGTGAATGCAACGTTTCGCCAATGTTGCAATTGGCCTCTTCAGGCGAGCGTCGAGCTGTTACCAGGCCGAGCGCTGTCACTGCACTGTGCATTCATTCGACCACGTCCAACTAGGACTGCAATTTTAACAAGGTACGTAGTTTTACCGTTAAAACATTTAAAATTACATCATATCCCAACCCGAAAGTCTAAAAAACTCATGATATATATATATATAATATATATATATATATATTATATATAATATATATATATATATATTTTATTATATATATTTTTATATATATATATATATTATTTTACACTTTACTTAAAAAGTCACGCAATATGGTTTTTATGAACTACTTTTTTAAAATATGAATGCCGAAAGTCCAAAAATAATCTTGGGGACGAGAGCGTCAGTGAAAGCGCGGCAACGCTGGCCACAGCCACGCGCGATTGACTAATGGCAATAATGGGAGCGAGTTTTTAAACGTGGGTTGGCGACAGTACCAAACTGTGGTCTGGCTGTCTCTCAGTGTAACAACATGTTACATTGTGTTTACTTTGGCTTATTATTGCGTGGTAACAGTTTACAGTACTGACACACACAATATTGAATTGAAGTATTTTCCCCGAATAATTCACGGTCAATAGATGAAACAAATTCATTTGATAACCTTATGAAGGAATCAAATAACCTCTTGCAAAAAACTCTGATTGCGGTATTTTGGAAAAATTGATGAATTTGTTTATGCGAAACTGTTACGCTGAAACTGAACGCCAAGAGCTGAAACAATAAAAACACGAAACATCAGCAAAACAATAAAAATATGAACAAACAAAAACCACCTTACAAAGGCAAACCAAATGGCAAGTACAAAAGTAAATCAAATGTAGTGAAAACCTTGCAACCACATCATTGTGCTAAGCTCTTTGCTTGAGTTCTATAGTCACCCTTTTCAGAGGCTGATTCTGTTTTAAACTGCTGTTGTAGAATCTCTGGACTTGTTGGAATAAAATTTTGACTTCTTGTCACCATTTTCGTTGGAGGACCCTGGACTTCAACTGTTGGCACGACTCTTTTACCATGTGTATTCAGCGCAGAGTCTTGTTTTACGGTTCTCAGGCTGGCTCAGGCTTCATGATCACATAGCTTGCTCGAAGATTTCACTCTAGTTCGAATCGAAAAAAAAATGTTATTTTTTATTTTCGATACATCCAATCTTGATTGCGCCTGTCTGTATGTTGAAAATTTTATTTTCGCAAAGTTTCAAGTAACTGTAATGCCAGTCAGCGAGCGCACATAAAACATAAAAACATGAAAACAAGCTTAAAAATATTAGTAATTTTCAGAAGCTATTTGACCCGGAGAGTAAAACAACTAGCCTAGGTAGACGTCCGAAACCATCGTCAGACACTGGCACACTGTAAAAAACCAAGACCTAGGTTAGTTGTACACTGTTACTAACAAATAGAAATATTTAGCGAGTTGGATCGTCGCTGGAAACTATCGAAACTGTGATATACTGAAATGAGTGCAAGGTATATTTAAGTTATTTATTTAAGCCACCTCCCCCGATGGTTTAAAATGATATCCATAAAACAAATCAATAATATTTTATTGTTTTACCCCTTAAGTTTTGGGCGAAAACTTGCCCCTCAACGCCCAAATAATTTTTTTTTTT
>JAMZAV010009361.1:0-24156 GCA_024449915.1 Sweltsa coloradensis | reverse complement strand
AGTTTAAAAAAGGAAAAAATCGTAATATTAAAATTTTAATAGAAATAATTATTCGATTGCGCACAAATTTCACACGAATGTATTAATTCTAAATTAAGTTCTGTGAAAAATTCATTACAATAGGATGAAGCATGTAGGTGTTATAAGTCGAAAAATTGTTTTAAAAAAGAAAAAAAACGTAAAATTTCGATTTTCATGAGAAATAGTTTTTCGATTGCGCTCAAATTTCACCCGAATGCCTAAATTCACAAAATTATGGTTGTGTAAAAAAATCATTAAAGGGGCTAAAACCCCATAAAATTATTTTTTACCACGTCATCTATAGCACAATACTACACTTAAATGACCGTTTAAAAATTATATCTTGTCACTGTGATTTAACACGAATTTTTTAATTTTTTTTATCCAGAAATTTGCGAAGATTGGTGTTTTGGAAAATTTCTTAAACCGGCTTTAACCTGCTTCTTTTTTTATTCACATAGATACTAGAGCATAGTATCAATCTAAAATGCCCCTTTATATAGTCCAGTTTAGAATCGAATATCCTTTTGCATTTTGTGAGACAGATTTTTATGATTGATTATTGTAGAGGGTCACTAGTAGATGAGAAATCGCGAGTATATATTTTTTCTATGTTGGGTTCTTGGAGCCAAATTTGGATTTTGGAATTTCATACTTTTGGCGATAACTTCTCCAATATCGCGCGAATCGAAAAAATTTAAATTGCATTTCCATTTGATTGTTCAATAGAAATAAGATAACAACGGTTAGATTAGGTTTATAGTTGAAATGTACAGTCACTGACAAAAGTTCTGATAACATGTGTTTATTTACAATGCACGACCTGTTCGTAATGTGGAAAATTTTTTGCGAATATTCATTTGGAACTATAATTCATGAAATCTAATTACGTATCTTTGAATGGACTAGCGTTTTTGTATCTTTAAAACTATGGAAAATAGGGGTGGTTTAGAAATCTCGTCGATTTTGAGCATAGAGATTTTATGCTGCGAAATCTCAAATCTGTGTATCTTTTGAGAGGTTTGGTAGTATTCAAGAAGGTGGTGGAACTCTTTTAGCAAAGTGATTGTTGTAAAAAGACAGTTGAATGATGGATGGTAATGAATACGGGAGGAAAATGGATTTAATTGTGAAATAGGCCGAGCCTTAATTTGGTAAGATGACTATTAAATAATATGTATTTTAAAAGGGACCACAGGACTTTCACTA
Organism: Sweltsa coloradensis; assembly: GCA_024449915.1. NCBI lineage: Eukaryota > Metazoa > Arthropoda > Insecta > Plecoptera > Chloroperlidae > Sweltsa > Sweltsa coloradensis. The sequence goes on along the minus strand of JAMZAV010009361.1, from coordinate 22,926 downwards.
GTTTAAACCTATGCGTTTTGACCTCACATGTGTTTAAAATTTTACATAAACTATCTCGCATCAGTCAAAAATACTTATTTTTGTAGCCATTGAGATTAAGTTTTTATTGTAGCTATATAGTCCGGGGTCTATACGCAAATTTGAGGTCGAACCTTGGAGAAATTGCAATAGAAGCGAATTTGGTATCATTGGATTCAGGGAAAAAAACTTAATAACCCATAAAGAAACCCTTAAAATCCCCAAAGGGTGTGTGGGTCTAATCATCCCCTAAATGAAAGTGTAATAAAATTGAATTTAAAAAAATGAGTTTATGAAACCTAGTATCCATTGTATGTAATCAAAGCTTTTTCAAGGGTTTTTCGAAAAAAAAATATGACAATTTGTTCAAAATTAATTTTGTGTCCAGCAGAGGTCAATGAAGGTCAAATTTTATATTTTTTCAATGTAATTTGGTAAACGTTTTTTTATTGGCACAATAATGTTTTATGATTGTCTCATTGTTGTAAATAATTAGTAAATGGCCACACTTGATACGGTATAAGTCAATCATGGCAGAAAAAGGTTATTATGACAATCTGTAGGGCCATGAACTTACGAGTATGTAGTCAAAAATCTGTTAACTTACGTTAAGGCGCACTCAAATCATGTTACGTAATGATATTCATTTGACGTTAAATTGTAATGGTAAGTTAATTTCTAGAGTGTATGAATTTAAATATCTTGGAGTTTTCTTAGATTGTAATTTAAATTTTAAGAAACATTATGAATATGTGTGTAATAAAGTATCATCAGCAATTGGAATTATAAGTAGAATGAAGAGGTTTGTAACCGAGAGAATGTTGAGGTTACTTGTAGATTCTTATATTCACTCTGTTATTGATTATTGCTTAGTGGTTTGGGCAGTAAGACCTTCTACTGAGTATGTTGTACTCCAGAAAAGAATTGACCATCTGTTTGATTCATTTCCCTTGAACCAAGATTTGCAGTCTGATTGTTTCACGATTGAGGAGAGGATGAAGTATAGCGTGCTGGTAAATACATACAAAGTATTGAAAGGTATGTTTTTAGGTATTCTACCCAATATTTTTAAAATTGTTGATCGTGATAGAAATTCTACTTTAATAAACTCATTGGAAGTTCCTAGATTAAATTCTGAAGCATTTAGAAAGTCATTTATGTACAGAGGCGTATCCTATTGGAATTCAATTTCTTATGATATTAGAAGCCAGTTTACTGATCTAGGAATTGTACAATTTAAAAGTAAAATTGAAGCAATGATAATGAATCAAAGAGCAAAAAAATTGATTTTTACTATTTATTTGTAGGTTATTGTCTGTGTGTTTGTAATGTTAATTTACCTTCATAAGCTCTTATAATTGATTTTGCTTTTCTCTTTGTTTGTTCATTATTGCTTTGATTATGATATAAACAATGTATTTTCAACTATATTTTTCTGCCTAGATTGTCTGGTTGCCGCCCACTGATGGAGCTTGCAACTTGATTTAGGTGTCCTGTATCATTGCTGTGATCAGTTTGACATGAAATTTTTTAAATAATTATATATCTGATATAATTATATATATGAGTCAAGATTTGAACACAAAAATGAAGATTGAACCCAAGAATAAAGATTTCGCGTTCGTGGTTTCTTCGCGAAAGTTTGATTATACTCCCTGATTTGCTGTTCCTGATTTTTGGCAAACCTCATATTCGTTTGAGTGGGATCGTCTAATAAATCAGTTTTTTTCTTTTCGTTTTTCTTTTTTAATGTTTTTTTTTTTCTTTTCTTTTCTTTTCTTTTCTTTTCATTCTCCACCCTTTTTTATATTTGATTTATTCATTAAATGCATATAATATCATTCAATTTGTTACCAAAATTCTTGTGTTAAATGCATTGTTGTTGTAATGCTACTATTTCAAATATTTACGAAAATGTAATTTATTGTTGTTTCTGCATCTATGTAATTAGATTTATTTAGTTGTCCTCCTTTGTAAATCAGTTTTTATAACTGAATAGGATAGACGTTAAATAAATAAATAAAAAAATAAATAAAAAAATGTAATTCGCCGATAGAGGTTTCTCAAGTACTATACATCAAGACTATATTTTGGGACGCAAAACCCACACTTTAAAATCCTTACTAAAGATTTTATTCATGTATTTCTTAAATATATTCATTAAAATCACAGATTTAGCCCCTTAATATTAATATAGCCCTTAGATATGTTATTTCCACCAAATTTACACCCCATAAGTAGTAGGCATTGAGGTTGTCTACGGGGAGATTTTATTTCGCAAAATCTAGTACCTAGGTGCCCGCTATAGGGTATTGTACACTCAGGTACCTCGTTAAAAAAACAATTTTTTTGCGTTTTCGGTGTGTTTCCAAGCCTAAACAAAACGGGAAATTAACTTTGAATACGTCATAATCAGACCTATTTAGGTACCTGACAACCCATGCTTATTTAGGTTGGGGTGCAATCATTCCTTCCGAGTTAAAAATTGGATGAAAAATTATCAAAATCGCTTTTATAATTCCTCTGCCAGGTGCCTAATTCAAAGGAGTTAAATAAACGTTTTTGAAAATTTTTCATCCCATATTTAACTCAGTAGGAATGATCGCTCCCCAACCAAAATTAGCATGGGTTGCCAGGTACCTAAATAGGACTGATTATGACGTATTCAAAGTTCATTTCACGTTTTGTGGAGGCTTGGAAACACACCGAAAACGCAAAAAAAAAACTTGTTTTTTAACGAGGTACCTGAGTGTACAGTACCCTATAGCGGGCACCTAGGTACTAGATTTTGCGAAATAAAATCTCCCCGTAGACAACCTCAATGCCTACTACTTATGGGGTGTAAATTTGGTGGAAACAACTTATCTTAGGGCTATATTAAGGGGCTTAATCTGTGATTTTAACGAATATATTTAAGAAAATCCATGGATAAAATCTTCAGTAAGGATTTTAAAGTGTAAGTTTTGATCCAGGTAAGTCCCAAAATATAGTCTTGATGTGTAGTACTTGAGAAACCTCTATCGGCGAATTACATTATTACGTAACATGATTTGAGTGCGCCTTAACGTAAGTAAACAGATTTTTGACTACATACTCGTAGGTTCATGGCCTACAGATTGTAATAATAACCTTTTTCTGCCATGATTGACTTAAAGGCCTACCGTATCAAGTGTGGTCTATTTACTTATTATTTAAAACAATGAGACAATCATAAAACATTATTGTGCCAATAAAAAAACGTTTACCAAATTACATTGAAAAAATTTAAAATTTGACCTTCATTGACCTCTGCTGGACACAAAATTAATTTTGAACAAATTGTCATATTTTTTTTTCGAAAAACCCTTGAAAAAGCTTTGATGACATACAATGGATACTAGGTTTCATTTACTCATTTTTTTTAAATTCAATTTTATTACACTTTCATTTAGGGGATGATTAGACCCCCCCCCACCCTTTGGGGATTTTAGGGGTTTCTTTATGGATTATTAAGTTTTGTTTTCTGAATCCAATGATACCAAATTCGCTTCTGTTGCAATTTGTCCAAGGTTCGACCTCAAATTTGCGTATAGACCCCGGACTATATAGCTACAATAAAAACTTAATCTCTATGGCTACAAAAATAAGTATTTTTAACTGATGCGAGATAGTTTATGTAAAATTTTAAACACATGTGAGGTCAAAACGCATAGGTTTAAACTAGTGAAAGTCCTGTGGTCCCTTTTAAAATATATATTATTTAATATATAGTCATCTTACCAAATTAAGGCTGGCCTATTTCACATTTAAATCAATTTTCCTCCCGTATTCATTACCATCCATCATTCAACTGTCTTTTTACAACAATTACTTTGCTAAAAGAGTTCCACCGCCTTCTTGAATACTACCAAACCTCTCAAAAGATACACAGATTTGAGATTTCGCAGCATAAAATCTCTATGCTCAAAATCAACGAGATTTCTAAACCCACCCCTATTTTCCATAGTTTTAAAGATACAAAAACGCTAGTCCATTCAAAAGATACGTAATTAGATTTCATGAATTATAGTTCCAAATGAATAATTTGCAAACAACTTTCCACATTAGGAACAGGTCGTGTATTGTAAATTAAACACATGTTATCAGAACTTTTGTCAGTGACTGTACATTTCTACTATAAATCAAATCTAACCGTTGTTATCTTATTCCTATTGAACAATCAAATGGAAATGCAATTTAAATTTTTTCGATTCGCGCGATATTGGAGAAGTTATTGCCTAAAGTATGAAAATTCCAAAATCCAAATTTGGCTCCAAGAACCCAACATAGAAAAAATATATACTCGCGATTTCTCATCTACTAGTGACCCTCTACAACAATCAATCATAAAAAATCTGTCTCAACAAAATGCAAACGGATATTCGATTCTAAACTGGACTAATAACATCGTGTCTTGAAACTGTGCCCAAATATACCCTCAAACACTCAAAAATATGCAATCCAAAATCACACCCCATCTTGGTAATCAGCATATTTTGACCGAACTGCTTGCCCAAATTACAAAACAAAATATAGAGAATTTGCAGAGAAGGCTGTAGATTACGTCAATAATGACCAATATTTTTTGGATCGAAATCCTCCAAGGTCACGGGGCATATAGATCGTCCCTATGTTATTTCTTATGGGAGATTTTTGCCGATGGGACCTAGCTCGAAAAATGTCATGTTTGACAATTTTTTGGGAGGTCATGGTGGCCCCAGTAATTTTTCTGTTAATTGCTAAATTCATTACTAGTTATAGCCTGAATGAAATATTTTTTTTGAGTGTAGCGGTTAAATACCCCTTTAAAATCGGATAAAGCATGTAGGTGTTACTAGGACCCGCCGCGTTGTTGAATGAGCGTAATTGGTGCATTGAGCTGCCATGTGTTATGCGGATTTTCTGTTGTTCTGTGAAAAAATTATGACTAAGTTGAAATTTTTTTAAATTTATTTAAATTAATTAAAAAATAAACTTTAATTTTTAATTTTTTTAATTAATCATAATTTAAAAAAAGAAAAAATGTAAAATTGCGAATTTCATAAGAAATAATTATTCGATTGCGCTCAAATTTCATACGAATATATTAATTCATTAAATTAAGGTTCTGTGAAAAAATCATTACAATCGGATAAAGCATGTAGGTGTTATAAGACGTGAAATTTTTAAAAAATCGAAAAAAATCGTAAAATTGCGATTTTTATGAGAAAAAAATTTCCGATTGCGCTCAAAAACGTGGCAGTTCTAAGTTTAGAGATTTCGAAGGCCTCCATAAAATTTCATCGCAATCGGAGTATCGGTTTAGCCGGAATCGTGTGGTAGCCCAGGAGTGGAAGAAAATTTTGTATGGTGTACCCGGACAAAATTCCGAACAAGCTGAAAATTTGCACACATGTTCAGTTGATCATTCTAAACAATAGTTGAAAAGTCCCTTAAGCTCCGCCGCGTGCGTCTTGAGATATAGTGACAAAAGGGCGTTAGTGCCAAAAATTTGTTATTTTCAATTTCAACCATTTTTTTGTACTTATATGTACAAATTATTAAATATTTTTACAAAAATAAAGTTTAAATCAGTCATAAGCTTCAACCCATGCGTGGAAAAAGGGCGTAAGTGCTAAAAATATGATATTTTCAATATTTTCAATACATTTTGACATAAGTATGTGCAACTGCAAATAATTCTGTAATCATACGACGAAAACGTGAAATTGTTCCCTTTCCTTCGACCAGTGTGTCTTTAAACATGGTGGCATAAGGGCATAAGTGACAAATATATGTTATTTTCAGTTTTTACAAACTTATTGACATTCATACATATGCAAATTATTTAGTATTCGTACGAGACAAAAGTAAACATCTTCCCCGAGCTTCGTTGCTGGCGTCTTGATAAATGGTGGCAAAAGGGCGTAATTGACATCATAATTAAGTTTTTAATATAAAAAGGGCTTTTGACATTCAACTACGTTTATTGTAACATATGAATACCATACAATGGACACTCAATGTAAAATCCATGCATGCTGACTGACTTGCTATGGCCAGCTTGTATGTAAAGAACCATTACAAAATCGTTGAAGTAGCAGATTGGACATACCCAAATTTATAAAATATTTACCCCTGCATTCTCAAACGGCATGCATAGACATAGTTTGGCGAAGATCTGGTGTGTTTTGAGTGGGAAAGTTTTGACATATCCAATCCAAAGCTTGGGAAACTCAACTCATGTTAAAAATAACTAGGAAAACGCTCAGTTGGACGCGTTGTTGAGCGAGCACCGGTACGTGCAACATGACCCGAGTACGACATTCCCATAAGGCCCACCACAAACTGTAGGCCTAACTGGATATTGACATTGTACACTTTATACTATTCCAACATCTTTGCATTGTTGAGCGAGCGAAGCGAGCGTCTCCACGTGACTCTTATGGCTCGAATGTCTGTTTTTTTTTTTTTTCTGTTACTGCTTCGATCCGTTTCTCTGATCGACCTGAAATTTTGCACACATGTACATACCACCTAGGCGGGTTGCTGTATAGTTTTGTGGCAAAATCGTTCAAAAAATTAAAAAGTTACATTAAAGTTAATTGAAAGTTTTTTTTCAAACTTAACGGAGACAAAATCTGAGGTGGCCAAATCATTTAGAATGTCCGTCCGATCACGAATATGTTATTTTTATTTTGATCCGATAAGTAGTGTAGTCGGAAATTACATTATAACAAAGTCCCGTTACCATGGCAACGGCGCACGTGGTTTCAGGTCACTATGCACTGCCACCTAGAAGTAATCAAAACACTATCGAGGAAGCAGTGTATTATTTGTAACCAAAGAGTTTAACAAGGAAATGATGTCAAGGTCTTCTAGATGGCGGTGGATTTTATCCATTCTCTCCTATTTTTTAAATTTTCAGCTAAATCGGTCAAGACCTTAAAGACTTATTGGTATGTAACATTATGGGAATGTCTTACTCGGGTCGTGTTGCACGTACCGGTGCTCGCTCAACAACGCGTCCAACTGAGCGTTTTCCTAGTACTAATTCACGTCATGCCTTCTAAAGTGTGTCTTTGTTGAGCGAGCGAAGCGAGCGTCTCCACTTGACTCTTATGGCTCGAATGTCTGTTTTTTTTTTTTTTTTTTTCTGTTACTGCTTCGATACAGGTCGCACCATTTCTCTGATCGACCTGAAATTTTGCACACATGGACATACCACCTAGGCGGGTTGCTGTATAGTTTTGTGGCAAAATCGTTCAAAATTAAAAAGTTACATTAAAGTTAATCACAAGTTTTTTTTCAAACTAAACGGCGACAAAATCTGAGGTGGCCAAATCATTTAGAATGTCCGTCCGATCACGAATATGTTATTTTTATTTTGATCCGATAAGTAATGTAGATGGAAATTACATAATAACAAAGTCCCGTTACCATGGCAACGGAAAGTCGCGCAGCTTTATCGGCTCATGATAGCGGTCGAACGGAGACTCGGATTGAGTTGAAATTTTGACCATCCGCAAGTTTCGTTCCCGATTGAATGCCATTAGTTTTGTGGCAAAATCGTTCCAAAAGTTATAAAGTTACATTAAAGTTAATCTAAAGTTTTTTTAACAAACTAAACGGCGACAAAATCTGAGATAGCCAAATCATTTAGAATTTTCGTCCTGTCACGAATATGTTAATTTTATTTTGATCCGATAAGTAGTGTAGATAGAAATTACATTTTAACAAAAGTAACGTTACCATGGCAACGAAAAGTCGCACAAGAATTCTGGTCACTATGTACTGCCACCTAGAAGTAGCTAGGAAAACGCTCAGTTGGACGCGTTGTTGAGCGAGCACCGGTACGTGCAACATGACCCGAGTACGACATTCCCATAAGTCCCACCACACAGTGTAGGCCTAACTGGATATTGACATTGTACACTGTATACTATTCCAACATCTTTGCATTGTACTCATTCACGTCATGCCTTCTAAAGTGTATCTTTGTATCTTCACTGCCTCCTTCATTTTTTAACATCATTTTTCGAATTATGATTACCAATAAGTCTTTAAGTTCTTGACCGATTTAGCTGAAAATTTGGAAAATAGGAGAGAATGTTGTACTTATTGACCCTGCAAAATTTCATAACGATCGGAACATTTTTATTTTTTTTATTTTTTTATTTATTTTTTATTTTTTATAACCAACGATTGGATTTTGTTCAAAAACTATACAGCAACCCGCCTAAGTGGTATGTACATGTGTAAAAAATTTCAGGTCGATCAGAGAAACGGTGCGACCTGTATCGAAGCAGTAACAGAAAAAAAAAAAAAAAAAAAAAAAAAAACAGACATTCGAGCCATAAGAGTCAAGTGGAGACGCTCGCTTCGCTCGCTCAATCAAGAGTTAAAATAGTTTTCCCAAAGAAATGATGTCAAGGTCCTCTAGATGGCGGTGGATTTTATCCATTCTCTCCTATTTTACAAATTTTCAGCTAAATCGGTCAAGACCTTAAAGACTTATTGGTATGTAACATTATGGGAATGTCGTACTCGGGTCATGTTGCACGTACCGGTGCTCGCTCAACAACGCGTCTAACTGAGCGTTTTCCTAGTATCTTCACTGCCTTCTTCATTTTTTAACATCATTTTTCGAATTATGATTACCAATAAGTCTTTAAGGTCTTAACCGATTTAGCTGAAAATTTGGAAAATAGGAGAGAATGTTGTACTTATTGACCCTGCAAAATTTCATAACGATCAGAACATGTTTTTTTTTTTTTTTTTTATTTTTTTTTTTTTTTTTTTTTATAACCAACGATCGGATTTTGTTCAAAAACTATACAGCAACCCGCCTAGGTGGTATGTACATGTGTAAAAAATTTCAGGTCGATCAGAGAAACGGTGCGACCTGTATCGAAGCAGTAACAGAAAAAAAAAAAAAAAAACAGACATTCGAGCCATAAGAGTCAAGTGGAGACGCTCGCTACGCTCGCTCAATAAAACGTATTTTGAAAGGGATTCGAGCAGGAGATGTGGACAACCTAGCTTGGGCTTGGCTGTCTGTAGTGTCACATTACTACAGATCCACTACAGATCATGAGCTGTGATTCTTGATGTAATTGAGCGAGCGTAGCGAGCGTCTCCACTTGACTCTTATGGCTCGAATGTCTGTTTTTTTTTTTATACCATACGTTAAAATGGATAACCAACGTTAATATTATTTTTTGAGTCGTTTAAATATGTATTAAGCTAGTATTTAATGAATTGTTTTTAAATTAACGTAAAAATGAAATCCAAGATGGCGGACCAAACAAAAATATAAAATTAATAATTATATCTCGGCAACCAAACGTCAAATTAAAAAAACATAAGAGGTAAAAAATACTGAAAATTGTGTTTAACTTGTGAAAAAAATCGAAAAAAGTAAATTTCAAAGATGGCGCCGGAATTTCGAATTTAAACATATATTATACTTTACAATGATATACCATCAACGTTAATATTTTTTTGTCAAATCGTATTGTCGGGAAAATAAATTTTGAGATAGCCGCTAAAACAAATTTATACTCACGGAAATCAGAAAGAATTGGTATCGAACGTCTAATATCAGAAGTTACAGATGCATTTGATGCATATTCTAATACACCATTAGATACACAGAGAGATTAGAGAAATTTCAAAGATAACGTGTTTGCTGTGCATACAAAACTGGCTTCAATGAATGTATTCAGAAAACTTGAAGATGATACCAACTGTCAAGGTGTTAAAAAATTCCTCATTAACTATTTCAATCAAGTTCTTGCTCTATTTTCCTTTATTTCAGCAACAAGAATGCCGAATTGGAAATTGCATTTGACAACTTGTGAAACCCTTTGTGTTTATTTTCATGCTCACGATCAAATAAAGTATGGAAGGTGGTGTCCTCTATATGTTGCTGATATGCTAGAGCTTGAAATGTTTGATTCCGAAGCTTGGCAATTTTTGGACGAAGGCAACTTTGTTATTTCAAAGGGTGATATACCTTTCACATGCATCGACCCAGATCATCAATAGAGCAAGAACACAGAAAAAATGAAGGTGAAGGGTGATTATCGGTATCACTGGAAATGAAAATGCGCTGGACAAATATTCTGTTATGGCTCAATATTGTCCGACATTATCCACAACTTCAAGGGATATGCGGGGATGAGAAAAGGACATCTTCTGCGGTTCACCATGAACTACTATCGACAAAAATTGCAAAATTGTTAAAGCATCTGCACAAATGGTAATTGAGTTATCAAAACAAGGAAAAATTTCCCTTTCTAAAGAAGGACTAGTTTAATTTAATAACATTTGCTGTCCCAACTGACACAATTTGTCACAGATAATACATCGTGACATGCTCGGGAAAGTTACTTCAGATAAGTTTGTTTTAGAGAGAATGACTGATAAGACTGTTGATTTCTGGTCCCATGTCCAATTTCAATCAAGATTCCACTATGATAATGTTAGTGACAAATCTAAAATTATGAATTGCATTGTAGCTCTATTGTTGCCAGATGATATATTTGTAGAACAAGGTCCACTCAGTCTTATGCCTACAGGAATACATAGAGTTCTACTTATAAATGCTATGTGCGTTGTTTACATGGTCACTAAGACATCTACGTTGGTAAATGCAAAACAGTTTGCAGAGGTGTTCGTAAACATTGTTGATAATATGGGTAAAGACTACGATGAAATACGAGTTCTCTTAGATCAGTACGTGAGAGATTTTTTTAAAAGAATCAACTCGTGAAAAGAGAACAGCTAAAAACACATCGATCTACTACATGTAAATGATGACACAAAAGTAAAATCTATAAAAGACTTTTTGGGCATACTGATACAAAATCAGAGCTCACTGAATTTCTGAGCAACAAAATATTACAACGTTACTCTTCAAGTACGAAACGTGTCCTTGTCGCACACCCACACTGTCATGGAAGCCAACTGCCCGTTATCGGTAATAACAAGTATAGAAGTCATGAAAGAAGGAATTCATTCCTTAGAAGAAGCTGATCAGCTCATTATTTTGCAAGCATGCGATTTAAAACATAAACGGATTGAATGCAAGCTAGATGTATTCTCCTTAGACACTGACGTTTTCGTTCTTTTGACTGGCTTCTATCTCTCCATTCCACCTTCAAGTCATATACTGCGAAACAGAGGAGAACGAATTTCTATTCAAGAAAGTTATTCTAAACTCGGAGTGAGGCGTGCAGCAGCACTTATTGGGTGGTATGCATTCAAAGGAACGGACAACACAGGGGGGTTTTGCTACAAAAGGAGCCAAAAGTTATTTTAAAGCATTTATGGAAGCTGATGAAGATATTATTTATACGCATTTTCATTACTGGGCGAATCTAATCAAGTTCCAGACAGCTGCTTGGCTCATATGGAGAGATACATTTGCCTCTTATACAAGACCGCTGACATAAGAGCTTGTACAGTCAAGGAGCTTCGATGGATCTTGTTCTCTAGGCTGGGAAAAGAGGGTCGTCGGCTACCACCAACAACAGGTTGCCTAAACCCCCATATCTCGAGAGCGCATCATATGTGTATAAGGTGTGGAAATCTTCATGTGAGCCGCTTCCATCTTTACCACCTCCAACGGATTATGGATGGCAAACTGAAAATGGACGGCTGAAACCGATTTATAATCTGAATCCATCAGCACCCGAAGCCATATTAGAACTACAAAAATGTAGTTGTAAAACTGGATGCACCAAACAAACTTGCGGCTGCCGGCGTTATAAGTTCTCATGTACACCCATGTGTGGGTGTGGAGACCTATGCGAGAATGCATATTTTGAGACAGTCTCGGGAATTGATGATTCAGACACTGATGAAGATTAAAGTGTAAGTATGTAGATATTTATTGTTCATAAACTTTTTAATTGACAATATTATATTATTTCATAACCTAATTACATTTTCTTTTTCAGAAAAATTACTTTTCAAGAAAGTATTGCAGATTTTATTGATATAATTGTAAAATTCTACAACCCATAACGACGACGATTATAACACTTACAAGATCTTGTCTGTGTAAGGCATAAGTATAATGCTATTTCTGACAATAATCAAAATGATAAAATATCACGCTTCTTAATATTTGTGTACGCTTAAAAAATTAGGTGCCATTTTGATAATTTTCATTGTTTCATTATCATATTTTCCCGAATGTTTGATTCAATTGCTAATATTATTGTTATCATGGGTCTTTTTATTTATGCATTGGTTTCTGAGACATTAAATATGTTGTTCAAATATACATTTTGGTCACCATATTGTACTTTATTCCCCCTTCGATTTAACACCATCCATTTAATACTCTAAAAATACATATTAAATCGGCTAGACAAATAATATTGGCGTTGGTTGTTTATTGTAATGTAGAATAATATGTTTAACTTCAAAATTCAGGCGTCATCTTGGAAATTTAACTTTTTATTTTTTCATAATACAATTATGAATACTTTTGACGTCGTGTGTTTTTTTAATTTGACGTTTGGTTGCCGAGATAAATTATTAATTTTAATTTTTGTTTGGTCCGCCATCTTGGATTTATTTTTACGTTTATCTAAAAACAATTCATTAAATACTAGCTTAATACATATTTAAACGACTCAAAAAATAATATTAACGTTGGTTATCCATTTTAAAGTACGGTATATGTTTAAATTCAAAATTCCGGCGCCATCTTGGAAATTTATTTTTCAATTTTTTTTCATAAGTAAAACACAATTTCCAGTATTTTTTACCTCTTGTGTTTTTTTTTATTTTGACCTTTGGTTGCTGAGATAAAATTATTTCTTTAAAATTTATGTTTTAGCCGCCATCTTGGATTTTATTAATGTGTCAGTGTGACACCAAGTGAGAAAATACTTCATTTTATGTATATTATAATCGATTTCAGAAATAAAATCAAAGTTGGCCATTCTGCGTGAAGTGCGAGACATCTGCCCTCTGACTACAATCGTCAATATCCAGTTAGGCCTACAGTTTGTGGTGGGCCTTATGGGAATGTCGTACTCGGGTCATGTTGCACGTACCGGTGCTCGCTCAACAACGCGTCCAACTGAGCGTTTTCCTAGTATAGTGGCAAAATGACGTAAGTGACAAAACTATATAATTCAGTCATATGATTCAAAATATTTGCGTGTACGTTCGCCAGATTATCAGCCGGCAATATATTGAAGACTTGAAGGTCATCATGCTCAAGATAAATCCCAAACTTGGCACTTAACTGACATTAATTTGGTGTCCAGTTACCCTGGTCGTACTTAAAAAGTAATACTATAAAACCGATAGTGAAGCGTTAAGATAGAGTGCATGTCCCTTTTTTCATTGACAAAAAGCATAACTGATGCGCATCACTCACATTGAAGTTTACCCGCAACATCAACACTATTTAATAGCATTATTTGGATAATGGTGATCTGAAGGACGCTTTTGGCACAGAGACGACTTTCTCTGTTCGATGAAGTCCATCACATATTATTGTCACAGAGTTGGGCTCAATCTCCCATATACATTAAACTACCATGCCGACTCATATATTTTCTTGTATAGTGGGCAAACTTTGCATGTAGTGTAGTGATGCGGCCACCTCGTCCTGTTTCCATACAAAGAAGTCTATACTAAATACATGTTTCATGTTGTGATTGTGAATAAATGCGGCTGGATACAGGAGACCATCTTGTACCAAGCTGGTGGGAATCACTAAGCTGCAGTTACCAAAAGTAAATTAGTAAATGAAATATATGCAGAAGTTTTAAGATATAAGTTGCCTTATGTTTTTCTACCGTTTTATCACAATAAATTTTGCTGTGGTACATTCCGTTTACTTCATTGAGCAGTAGCGCTTCATTTGCAACTGCGTACTTTGAGTTCTAGATTTGATATGCTGCCAGTCCACCAGCACATTTAATAGATCTATCCATCCATCCCCTCTTGGCTTGATGGCAAACATGGGGACGTATAATAGTTTGTAGCGTTCAAAGCCAGCCGGGCACACATGCAATTCAGTCCGCTATGTAAGCGTTCATTTCCCACTTGGAGATTTAAAACATCAAATCGGTATTGAAATATGTTTATTCTTTGCTCATGCTCTATCAATTGTGATGTGATACTATAGTCAAGCCCAAGATAGGTTGTCCACAGCTCGAGCTCGAATCCATTTAAAAATCCGTCTATGCAAGCCACTTGAGAATGTGCGGGAATATTATTTTAAAGGTTTGGTTATGTCCAATCAGCTACTTACAACGATTTTGTAATGGTTTTTTACATATACAAGCTGGCCATAGCAAGTCAGTCAGCATGCATGGATTTTACATTGAGTGTCCATTGTATGGTATTCATATGTTACAATAAACGTAGTTGAATGTCAAAAGCCCTTTTTTTTATTAAAAACATAATTATGATGTCAGTTACGCCCTTTTTGCCACCATTTATCAAGACGCCAGCAACGAAGCTCGGGGAAGATGTTTTACTTTTGTCTCGTACGAATACTAAATAATTTGCAATGTATGAATGTAAATAAGATTGTTGAAACTGAAAAAAAACATATATTTGTCACTTACGCCCTTATGCCATCATGTTTAAGACACACAGGTCGAAGAAAAGGGAACAATTTCACGTTTCCGTCGTATGAATACATAATTATTTGCAGTTGCACATACTTATGTCAAAATGTATTGAAATAATTGAGAATATCATATTTTTAGCATTTACGCCCTTTTGCCACGCATGGACTGATTTAAACTTTACTTTCGTAGAAATATTTAATAATTTGTATATATAAGTGCACAAAAATTGTTGACATTGAAAATAACAAATTTTTGGCACTTAAGCCCTTTTGTCACTATATCTCAAGACGCACGCGGCGGAGCTTCGGGACTTTTCAACTATTGCTTAGTAGGCTAATCTGAGCCTGTGTGCAAATTTTCAGCTTGTTCGGAATTTTGTCCGGGTAAAAGTCTTCCACTCCTGGGCTATGGACAAACAGACAAAAAAAAAAAAATAAAAAAATGAAAAAAAAAAACATTTTGGATTTTTTTCTCCAGTGTAGTAGAATGGAATCTTCGCTTCGCTCGCTACGCTCATCCAAAAAAACTCAAATTAACGTTTATATAATTTATAGAAGAATATCTATATTGCAGATACTTTTACCGATATCTGGAACTTATGCAAATTCCCAATTATTTGGAATACAATCGAATAACTATAACTAACCAAAACCTTATTTTATAAATTCTTCAATTTTCTATGGGTTCAGCGGCGTCGGAGCCGGGGGGGCTTGCCCCCCGGCTCCGACGCTTGCCCCCCTGAGCTTACAGAGGGGAGGCGAAAGTATCTTCTCGCCCCCCCCCCCTAGAAAAATGACAAATTAACCAAAATAAGTGTGTTTTTCGTTTTGATTCATCTATTATATTTTCTTTTTTTTCGTTCAGCAAAGCCCCATAACTACTTCCAAAAAAACATAAAAACCACTTCAAAATACGTATTTTTCAAAAAATTGCCTGCGGCGCTATTGTGGGGGTGTCAAATACAATTACAAACATTGATTAGTGTAACTAGCTTCGCACTTTCTTGTAAAGATAGAAAGTATCTCAGAGATGTCAGTCAGATATTGTATTATTTTTTGGGTTTGGATGTATCCGTAGACGGTGGATTTCTCTTGGCACAAACAGCCCCCCTCCCCCACCCCCTTCATGCAAGAAAACGAGCACAAATCGAGAGAAAGACGAAACCGCTGCAGTCTCGCGAGTCGCGATGTCCGCTACTGTACATAGAGCTTAGCTTATGTACAGTGTTGTAAAGTAACTGAGTAAAAGTAATTGAGTAAAAGTAATTAGTTACTTTTTGAGTAATTGAATTACTATTTCAATTACTTTTATTTTAAGGTAACTGTAACTGTAACTGAATTACTTTTAAAAGTAATTATACTCAGTTTTCAGTTACTTTTTAACAGTTACTTTTGCCAACCGTTCTTGTTTACAGTTCAGTAATATAAAAATAAAAATAATATCACAACGTCTGAAACTAAAACAATATTTTTAATTTTTTTTTGTACCTCTAGTATGGAACGAGATTTTTCTGCTAACTCAACTTGCATTCCTATTGCTGAATTTGTCTTGGTCAACATGACAACAATAAATCAAAGCAACTGCTAGTTGCAACGAAAAATTGCAATAGATAGACAATTCCTTTAAATTCTACTAGGCCACTTCGCGAACGCTTTTTCCAGTCGCGTTATGGATGAGCTTTTTTAATATTTCTGTCCAATGATTACGTTTTTAAGTGGGATCTCATTACTTTTTCTATAGTTACTTGATATTACTTGTTAATTATACACCTGTAAAAGGCTTATATTAAAACCTTTATTTCTATGAATTTTGACCAACTTTTTCAACTTTTTCTTTCAAAAGGCACTACATCACCATAATCGTTGTCAATTGTAAAATATGAACGTTGTAGCCCCACCCGTTTGGTCAGAATCGGCCCAAATGTCACGAAAATATTGTATTATGAACCGGGAAAAAATAGTAAAAGTACGATTTCTATGAGAAATATTTCTTTAAATGTCTCTAAAATCATAAAATATATCATTTCAGTGATTTTAAACGTTCCTATCAAGTTTCATTACGATCGAAGTAGCCGTTTGCCAAATATAAAAATAAAACTTAAAAGTACTATAATCATAAGAAATATTTGATCAATTGTACTCAAAATCGTGGAAAGTCTAAGTTCAGAGATTTTGAAGGTCCCCTCAAATTTTTATCAATATCGCATATGCCGTTTTTTGGGGGATCAGTGAAATTGAAGTCTTCACTTCGCTCATAAGTGTCTGCAGAATCAAAGACAGTGAAAAAAAAAAAGTGAAATAAAAACCCATCAGAAGATTAAACAGTAGATTGTATTGAATTTAGTTTCATTCCTTCAGGAGTAAATATTTGTTGCACTTTTTTATGTTGGCATTTTGGCAAAAACCAAGCTGACAGCTGACACTACACAGTGCTTCCTAGTTTTTCCTATTATTCTTAAGGCTTTTTTTTTGCATGACAAAGATCCGATGAAAATGGTTTTAAATGTATTACCCCACACTACTAATCCATAGCTCAAATGTGACTCAATCAGGGCATAGTATACTATCAATAGCAAATTCCTATCTGAATGTTTTCATTTTACGTAGTATACAATATATATATATAATATTAGAGCTTATTTAATTTGCTACATAATCAGAATGGATGTCCCACGATAAGCAGTTGTCAATGTAGAGTCCTCAGAACTAGGCCTAATAATAATAATAATAATAATAACTAGGCCTAATAATAATATTTGAAGAGCAATGGCTATAGTGCGGTCAACATCCGGCGGGCTTTCAACAGAACTGAGGTAAACAAAGAATTGATTGAGAAACCTGAAAATCCTCCGAAACTCGCTTCCCTGCCATATGTGAAATTTACTACTGATCGCATAGCACGTTATCTTGGAAAGCTAGACATCAAGACAGTATTTAAGCCTATAAATAAAATTTCTACCATGTTGAGATCGCCAAAGGACCCAGTACATCTAGCCGGAAGTGGAGTTTATAAAATCCCTGCAAGTGTGGCTGTAGCTATGTAGGCCAGACTTTAAGGACAGTGGCAACAAGGGTAAAAGAACATAAAAACCATTGTAACAAGGGTCACGTCGAGTTGTCTGCAATTGCTAAGCATGCCATAGACAATATGGCTGACTCAAGGCATGAGATTCTTTTTGATGAAACGAAAATAATTTGCCAAGAAGCTGCGTTATGGCCTAGACTCATAAGGGAGTCAATTGAAATTTCGAAAACACCTAACAATATGAATGGAGATGTAGGTGGCTACAAACTTAGTGATTCGTGGATTCCTGCCATTATTTAATTAATCACCTCTCAGCAGAGAAAATGCGATCAAACCAAGAACTACCACCAGATCAACAACAGCATCAACAGCATCTTCATCCACAAGACCAACCTACACCACTACCACCACCTCCACAACCACCTCAACCACCACCACAACAACAACAACAACAACTAGAGCCGTCCACCGCCATCCTGGCAGTTCCAAGAGAAGTGAACGTTTGCAACAGAGGCAAACAAACGAAAGACCATCAATCCCTTGAAAATGTCTTCCACAGTGAGGACGCTACGTCGGGAAATCAAGAATAATGTAAGTTATTCACCACCACGACGCGACGAAACATCCCGTCAATGTTATAATTTCTCTTCAATAATAATAATAATAATAATAATAATAATAATATAATAATTAATGTAATGTCTTCACCACATAACCTGATACAAATATTTTGCTCTTCCATATTTTTCTAATTATCATTATCAGATTAGTTGGTTTCACCCACTATGCTACATCGTTAAAACTAATAAAAACGATATTTTCTAATGTTGCAATTTATTTTCATGAGCAAGGGTTGGTGGTTGCATCATCTGTACTATTATTATTATAATTACAATTATTATTAATATAACTAAAAAATATTAATTGTTTTGTTCCATAATGAGTAGTTGTAATGAAGGATAAAAACAGTTTGAGTAATAATTTTTTGTAAAAAAAATCTGTTCGTCACGCTGTTAGTAATGCATTTTTAGAAAGTAACTTAAAAAGTAACTCAGTTACTTCATAAAGTAACTGTAACTGTAACTGAATTACTTTCGCAAGCAAGTAACTGTAACTGTAACTGAATTACTTTACAAAAGTAACTTTTACAACACTGCTTATGTACTAGCATCGGCAACAACCACCGAACGATCATTTAGTGCCCCAAAACGTGTTACAAGGGAGAATCGTTCTCAAATGATATCATCTGCTATACTACTTCATAAGAAGCTAGCCAGTGAGATAGATATAGAGAATAGAGATAGACCAAATCTGACCAAGTTTGTAAACAAAACTAGTGATCGTCGCAAAGTGTTTAGTACTTTTCACTACTGATAGCTACCAAAATACACGGCAGTGGCGCTGCGTATCCGGGGAGGGTGGGTAGGCTTGGGTGCCCCCCCCCCCCCCACCCCCCGAAATCCTAGCTTTAATGTTATATTCTTATAAAATCATGTTGGTTTACGCAAAACATTTAATTTAAAAACCACCTCAAAAATACGAATTTAAAAAAAAACTGCCTGCGGCGCTATTGTGGGGGCCATTACGTTGTTCGTCTAAGCCCCCCTCCCCCCGAAAAATATATTCTAGCATACGCCACTGACTCAAGGACATTAGTTGCATATTATGTAACCATATGTAACTATGTATAGAAGCATGTACTTTTCCTGGTAAAGTTTGCCCCCCCTGGCAAAATAGACTTCCGACGCGCCTGTATGGGTAAGGGGGGGGGGGAGGGGGTGATACTTGGGCCATCTCCTGAATTTCAGGATTCTGACAAGAACTACCACCTTGTCCCTGGGTTTCGACGCTGCTTTGTATGTGTATGTCTCATGTCTCGTTCGGTGCTTGGCATTACTCTTCCTGCAGTTCAGATATGTGTTACCATGTGCTCCTATCAATGTTAACACCAGCCTGGCAAGTTGTCCTAGCCCTTCAATAATGCCTGGCAAGTTGTCCTAGCCCCTCCGTGACGTCACACTCTAGCCTGGCAAATTGTCCTAGCCCCTCAAAATAGACCCTGGCAAATTGTCCGCCTGGCAAATCGTCCGTGATTCACTAAATGAATAAATCTAATTGTATCGATGCAGACACAACAATAAACTATAGTTAAGTTAATATTGGGAAAAGTAATATTCAACAACAATGTATTAATAACACAATAATTTTGGTAACAAATTTTTAAAAAAAATCCTGACGTTGACGTAGAAGACGACATGGTCTTTGAAACGTCGACAGATAATATCATGAATACCATCGCGACAAAACACCCCGATCAATAAATATGTCATCAACGGGTCGCAAGACACTTAACCGTTTCATGGTTAGTTAATTGTTCAAGTCGCTTAATTGCTAATCCGGATGATAAGTGGTGATGTACCCACATGTGAGCCGATAGAGGTAGTCCTGATGCACCCACATGTGAGCCGATAGAGGTAGCCCTGATGCACTCACATGTGAGCCGATAGAGGTAGTCCATGCTCGGTTAGATTCCTGCCACCGACGATCCCTACAGAGGATTCTTCCACGTGCCGCACCATGCTTAATTGAGCCCTGTACAATGACCCTTGGGCGACCATATGAGTGAGGCGACCCCCCCCCCAAAAAAAAAAGTTTTCTGCAATAGTTAAAAAATTAATCTAACAGTTTAAAGTAGGTTGTCTATCATTTGCATTCTTTGTTGTATTGAATTAAATTTATTGATATCATATAATATGTATAACATTATTTGGTGCCATGATTGTTCCTCGCTTTTGTAATTAAATTTTGCGTTGTTTATATATAAATAAGCATATAATTAAAATAGATTGGACACAAATAAAATTGAGCTATCTATCCATCCTGAAAACAAAACAATTTAAGTCATATTGTAATACATTACCAGACAGGTTGTCTGCAAGACTGGAGCTCCGCCGTGCTGTGTGACCAGGACCTCGTGACGATCTGGTATTTGGGGGGGGGGGGGGAGGTTCTTTGGAGGGAAGCGGGTCGTACACTTCTCTGGAGAAGTTGTAGGTTCGAAGCCTGGGCCCTACAGAGTTTCCATTGCCAAAAAGGGCCAGACTAGACATTTTTAGTAATTCGCCTATTAACCGGATCCAACATACGTCTAACCAATTAGTTGTCATCCATCGAGATCTTGACATAAATCATCTAAATTGTCTGTTTTAAAAAGTTTATATTCAAATGTTCTTGACGTTGAATAACATTTGTAATCATCATAGTTTTCTATGTGCATTTCGCTTCGAACCGTATATCGTTCGTTTATGCATCTGAGTTGACCTATTTAGATGTTGTTTGATTTTTTTATGTTATTTTTTTAAGAATTTGGACTAGAGATAAGCATTGACAAGAGTGAAGTGATGGTTGTGGGGAAGAAGAAGAGGTCTGGGAATAGGACAAAGATTTTTTTAGAGGAGAAGAACTAGTAGAGACACAAATGTTTAAATACCTGGGCAGCATAATCTTTAGAAGATTATCAGCCGAGCTTGGATTTTTTGTTTATTTTCGCAAAACAGGCAACAAATTTCAGAATATGTTCTCATACTGTGACACATCTCCAGTATAAAGTAGGCCAAAATTAGTTCACCGGAAGTTGGTCAAAAAAAAAGACTAAAGCAAACTTGTGAAAAAAAACTAAAACACCCCTTAAATATCGTATCTTTTGGGATTTTAGGGTTAGAGTATTGAAATTGGTCTTAAAAGTGTGAATTAACAACATCTATTAGAATTTACAAACAAAATATCAAAATATTGTATTTTAAGAGTCGCAAATTAAATTAAAAGTGTCAAAAATTACAGTTAAAAATGATTTACGCAATTTAGTTCAATTTTAAGTGCATTTATTGTTGGAATACCAAAAAACGATTTGCATTGCTATTTAGCCTGATTCTTTGGCTAAAACTTGTCGCTGGTCGAACTCTGGAACTGAAATTCATAGCATCGTTTTTATTATTCCCCGAGTTTCGGTGCAGCTCCGCGGCGCTAACCCGGCATAAGGAAGTGTTTTTTGCGGGGTACCGATATAGGTAAAAAGTGCATTAAATCGGAAATGGTTATTAAGTCAATGCGGTTAGTGGAGAAAAAATTGAGGAAGGCTTACTATTGAAGTATATGTTTTTTTTCATTTGAGAAAAACGGCACAATTTCCTTTATTATGGTATTGCCGGTAATTAAAAGAAAAAGCGATCTTTCCAATGTTTAACGGAATGGTTCGGAAACTTTTCAAAACTCTGAGAACACGATTTTTATAGCTATCGAAATACCAAAAAACACCGTTATTTAAAAGGGATATGCATTTTCTTCATGTTGCATCAAACTATATGCATCTAGCGTTATTGATTGTCATAAAAAGGTCAATATTAGTGAAAACACCGTAATTCATGGGATGTTCTATCAATTTATTTGCCGTAAATAATACTTAATATTTTTTTACAAGATGGCGGACGAAGATCAAAATCTGAATTTTTTTCGGTTCAAGTCATCAACTGGTGGGATATTGAGAAGAAAAAGTATTTTTTTCGTGAAAACTTTTTAAAAAATAAAAATAAAAACACAAAATTTTCAAGTTTTGGAATTTTCTATTTTGTTATTTTGGTGCAATTTTTGGTTCATTTTCTAACAATAATCCCCCAACTTGGAGAAAAAAACCTTTTTTCATACCAGCATAGGTAGTGACATTATAAAAAATGTTAAGTTGGTCATTCTAGGGCGCCGAAACGTTGCGGTATGAAGTATGTTTTTTTTAAAAACTTTTAGAAAATGTAGTAAATTCCTTTCTTTTTTAATGACTTTTACCCTCAACATTAATATTATTGTACTAGTGCGATGTTATATTGAAATGGTTAAAATGGAGCTTATGCTAATTTTTGATTATACTTTTTATTTTGTATTTTAGTTTCAATGATCAATATGGGTTAATTATATTGTTTATGTCCAAGGATGTATTTTACATTAATATTTACTATGGCGGCTGGCCCAATGAAAATGTTATTAGGCAAATCTTTCAATCGAACCGTTTTGCTCATGAAGGCAACTTGCTTGTTTCAAATTGTTTTATCATAAAAAAAAATTGGTTCTAGAGATGCGTTTGCGTTCGACTGTTAAATGTAGAAGCAGGGTATACTAAATACTTAACACCTTCTGCAGCTCAGCATAAGTATAAGGTGACCAGACGTACCGGTTGACCGGTACAGTAGCGTTTTCAGAACCACTTGTACTGGGCCCGAGGACTCAT
>JAMZAV010009360.1:0-28850 GCA_024449915.1 Sweltsa coloradensis | reverse complement strand
TTTGGTGCCAAACGCACTAGTACGGAAGACGAACTAAGCTGCCATGTTTTCACTGCCCACTGAATCAGTAGTGCAAAGCAAAGCACTCTCAACTCAACAGTACACAAGAACCCACCAATGTCCTATCTCCACCTTTTAATATCTTTGTAAACTTTGACGTGCGCGATAAATGTAAAAAAACAACATTGCATATAAACAGGGTTTTAATCCGTGGTATAAGGTAATTCACTAATAAATTATTCTTACTGAACTAAAGTAATTTATTAAAAGATATCGTAACAATATATTGACTATCCGATTGTCCACCTCGTCGACAGTGTGCCAAGTTTATGAAAGATGGTGTGCTTGTTACACGATTTTAATGGCATTTGATGGCAGAAGAATGAAGTTCTTGAAATGCTTAAACTTCCGCCATGAGTTCGGATTAAATTTTGGTTATAAACAATAAACATATCGTATTACAAGAACCGTTATAGCTTAGTTCGTACCAAATGCCCGTGGTAATTAAATGCGGTAAAAAAAGTATTATTTATTAAGGTCCACCGTATAAAGGAAAAATATATTTTTAAAAAATAGTTAAATTTCATTCTCATGATCAACACTCGGGACGTTTTTACAGTTTCCTCGTCAAATTACGAGTGGTTCTGTTCTATTTCTTGAAAACAGTGCAACTTATACTTTCACAATAATTATGACGTTTGCCAGTTGCACGTTTTCATACTGTATGATGCCATGATTTCATGCTCCAGTGCTGTTTTTAACTGTTTTATTAGGTTTTGGGGGGGTCTGTGACATCCATCTAGCCTTTTCTGAATGTTAAGTATTTATCTTGCGCGGGATTCGTATCGTATCTTTTGCCATTACTCCCTTTCTAGATAATTGGATTGCAACTTCTTGCCTACAAATACAATTTAGATTATTGTTGGCCTATAGGCATAACTTTTGTATTATCCGGTGGCCTATCACAAACCCGCACTAATTTCTTACAAGTTTTGAGTCCCAACAAAATTGAGATCGTTGAAGTTATGCGTACGCCTCAGCATTGGAAACGCAGTGATCGCTAATGGCACCCAATCGATTTCCGAGGCTCAGGTCAACCCGTTAGTGAGAGAAAGACTTTTACGTTTGCGCATTCTTGGGGTCGCTACTTTTTTGCTACTTTTTTCAGATGTAGCAACAGATCCACTTGCGCCACACGAGAAATGTTGTGCGCTTCTTTTCAGCTAGGCCATACATGTCCGTGTGTGAAGCTCTCAAATTAATAGAGATGTTCAACGATATTGAAGCCTATTTTCGATATCGATACCCCGCAGTCATATCGGAAATATCGCGATATCGTAGCTTTATTATTCTCGATGTTAAATGTCCCGCCACGGTTTGCACTACACATTTCTGCAGTTCAACGGAAAGCTCCTCCGCCTTCTCCGCTACTATCCCCGCCAGCGCCTAGCCGATGCGCGCGCACTTCGTACACGAAGAGCTGTAGAGATAGCGCTTTCCCCTCTACCCTCGCTCTCGATTCACGTAGCGCGCTGCATGGGACTTTAGTCAAGTTGCTCCCGTCGTAGTGACAACATTGACGCCGCCACTCGCTATCTTTACACGCTCCGAATTCAAGCATTATTAATTATGAGGTATAAAAAACCTGTTTCAAGTAGATTCACTTGAAAATCTCGATGACGTAGCTAATATCCCATCAATATCAAGCACACAATACTAGCATTTAAGAGCACGTATAAAAAATCGTCATTTTCGCGGTAAAAAAATTCAATAACGCGATATCGATATTACTTTTGAAATTTCGATATCGCGATACTATATCGGCAAAAAAAACATAACGCTATCATGCAAGTGCTCAAAGATATCACATAGTTTCTGTCCCAAAAAATGTTGTGTTGATTTTTATTATTTATTTATTGACAATATATGACCTACATAAAAATATATGTGCTTATGACACAAATTTAAAAATCATTTTTGTTCTTCCTTCGATCAATTAGCCTATACTATTAGGCCTATGGCTTTATAGAAATAACAAATTAGTCATCAAACTCGAGAACCTACGAGTATGGATGAGTTGTGGGTAACAGGATATTTTTGTAATTGTAATATTGTTAAATTGTTGTTGAAACTTGTTTTGAATATCCTATCGGAAAAGTATCGATTATATATCTTGTGGATTTTGAAAACGTCAATTCCATTTGGAAACATATGTATAATTGTATACCTCTCTCTACATTGTATCAGGTATTACATACCAAACAATGTGTGGTATACTTCCTTGTAGAAATGTGAAGATAGTTAGATGTAGTGGTACCGACAGTGCTCGAAATTAGGAATTTAAGACAGCTTAAAGTTTTTGGCAGCCCTGTTAAGAATTGAGTAGCCCAATTTTGTAATTATTATTTACGCGTACCCGCCGTTTACCCGCTTTATAACGCCACATTGCACAAACAACACGCACTTCGCGGATCACACGTAAATGAATCAAATCAGCACCCGCAATAGGCAACCGCCGACAATAAACTGCCAAGTTCTGACAGCTCCTAGACATGTCAATAAACCACGCACCCCTACTGTAGCCACTGCAGCACCTGCTAATGACTCAAGCGTGGCAGCGAATGCATCTGACCTTGGCCTAGGACATCCCCGCGTGACTGAGCCTAGGCTACTGGCCGCTCGAAAAATTTGTCTTCAAATGCCTCACATGCTAGTCTCATCACTCTCATGAGATGAGATAACTTAGCCTATATTTGTTAATTTGAAAATATATATTGTGACAACAGTTGTGAGATTAATGCCTACTTACGTAATTTCCGATTTTAGGAAAATCAACCTTTTTTTGCTTTTTGTATGTGAAATTCCAGGCAGCCCAACGGGCTGCTTGGAATACAGAACTGGTAGCCCGACAGTGTTTTGGGCAGGCCTGGGCTGCCGTCAATTTCGAGCTCTGGGTACCGATATATTTTATTGTAAATGGCTAACCTTGATTTTGCTAAAATAGGAGTATACAAGAGTTGTGGGCAACAGGATATTTTTTGTAATTGTTAAATTGTTGGAACTTGTTTTGAATATCCTATCGGAAAAGTATCAATTATATATCTTGTGGATTTTGAAAATGTCAATTCCATTCGGAAACACATGTATAATTGTGTACCTCTCTCTACATTGTATCAGGTATTACACCAAACACTGTGTGGTATACTTCCTTGTAGAAATGTGAAGATAGCTAGATGTAGTGGTACCGATATATTTTATTGTAAATGGCTAACCTTGATTTTGCTAACCTACGAGTATACAAGAGTTGTGGGCAACAGGATATTTTTGTACATTCTTGTTAAATTGTTGTTGGAACTTGTTTTGAATATCCTATCGGAAAAGTATCATTTATAAATCTTGTGGATTTTGTTAAAATGTCAATTCTATTTGGAAACACATGTATAATTGTGTACCTCTCTCTACATTGTATCAGGTATTACACCAAACACTGTGTGGTATACTTCCTTGTAGAAATGTGAAGATAGCTAGATGTAGTGGTACCGATATATTTTATTGTAAATGGCTAACCTTGATTTTGCTAACCTATGACTATACAAGAGTTGTGGGCAACAGGATATTTTTGTAATTGTTAAATTGTTGTTGGAACTTGTTTTGAATATCCTATTGGAAAAGTATCTATTAATTAATGGGGATTTAAAAATGTCAATTCCGTTAGGAAACTCATGTAAGCTACATACGTACATACCCCTACATTGTATCATGTATTACATAACAACACTGTGTGGTATCCTGGTAGAAATGTGAAGTAGATGTAGTGGTACGTATTAATTGTAAAATTAATGTCTAACCTTGATTTTGTGATGAAAAATGATATTCTAAATTCAGTTATTCTATAGTTGTGTCATAATCAAGTTACTCATTGGTATCACTACTAATTTGTATAAACGGTAACATGATTAAAAATTGGCCTTAATTGCCAGATGTTATTTCACACAGTGTACCATTTATTTTTAACCCATAATGGCTGATCACTCCTTGCCCAAAAGTTATTTTGAAGAAATAATTCAGCCAGTGTTTTTTTTTCAGAAATCATTCATTTTGTATTTGTTTACCAATGGTATTTTAAACATGACTCTTCTCCAATGGTCATTTAATAAACCATTCACTGAAAATGTCATGCCAATGGTTTATAAGTGATCACATTGTTGCTCAATGGTTAATTAAAAACACCAGCATTCTCCAATAGCAAGCTAGAAAAACCATTGATGTCCAATGGTTAATTTATGTCTACACATTTTCCCAAAGGTTAATTCAAATATCCATTAAAGCTCAATGGTTGTTTTAAAAAACCATTCATTTTAAATTAATTTATCAATGGTTTATTAAAGACGACATATTAACCCAATGGTTAATTAAAAAACCCTTGAACATCCAATGGTTATTTAAAATAACCATTCATACTGAATGGTTTTTTTAAAAAACCATTCGTTACCAATGGTACTTTTTCATAAGGGAGGTGGCACGGTATGTCCCACACGTCTAGCTCACGGGTACTTGTTCTAGATGGGGAACCCGCACCGTGGCTGTTCTGACCAGCATGGGACTTTCCTCCCCACTATGACCTAACGGTTGACGCGCACTTATCATACGTATCTTTAACCGTACATCATGGTAGCAGAATGTATCAAATATGACGCCTTGCGCACGCAATTTCATCTCTCCCAATCATATGAAGAACTTCTCCCGTATATGATAACGGCGAAAAACTTTCTTCATTTTTTATCCACATTTTTTATCCAAAGTTATTTATTTAACAACATTTTATTCATATCATACAAATTCTTTAATTCAAATAATTAATTTCGCTTTTGCTATCATCACCATCATTTACTCCAATTTTTAAAAATTAGAAAACAATGTACACTATTAACATTAACTTACCATATCACAGGCGGCCCCATAAGACCTAACCGGTTGAAGCGCCCTAGTTTCTCAAGTCGTCGTCGTCGCAATCGCTTTGTGAACGGACTCGGCAGCACTCAAATCCTATTCAATGTGAGTAGTCTTGGGGGCCAAGTCTTGAGCCCATTCGTTTCGAGTCGAGAAGTGAGTCAAGTCACTCATTCTTTGTCACCTGCCGGAAAATATGACTTGGTTTGGTAGACTTGAGTCCCACCGAGTAACAAGTGACATAGTTTTATCGACGGGTGACTTGATTTTTTCGGTTTGAAACAACCCCCCCCCCCCCTAAAAAAAAATTTAATCCTTAGCGACCAATAGAAAACGTTGTTACAATTGGTTTATTCGAAACAATCGACAAAGTTTTGTGTGGCTCGTTGTTCTTGTGGTTAGCGTATCTGCTTTCAATGCAGAAGTTCCAGGGTTCGATTTCCGCCCAAGTCAGAACATTTTAACTTCTGATTTGGACTTGAATCCGTCAGTTCTTGTCTCGGAAGTTTGTAGACAATGACACCACGACCGATGACAAAGACGATGACCACCGCGACGTGAGAACCCCCCTTTCCTCCACCTTCCCGTGGCTGGTTCTGACCAGCACCCCGTCTGGGCCCGGGGCAGAATTGGCCCAGAGCGTGGCTCTGCTAATTCTTAATAGCGATTCAAGAGAAAAAGTCAACCTCACAAACATTAGCTTGTAAGAGCGGAGTGTATAATTACACACCGAAATTAGATGAGCTCTGGCAGACGTCGTCGGGGACCTTGCACCCTTCCCGTGACGACCCCTGGACGACAATGACTTCACGATCGATGACGAAGACAATGACGATTGCGACGTGAGAACCCATTTTCCAACCTTACCCGTGGCTGGTTCTGACCAGCATGGGCTCCTCCTCCCCTCCTAGGCTAGAGTGGTGCATTATGATCTAACGGTTGACGCGCCATTAATCCAAATAAACAATCAAACAAATCGCATCCAAAGTAATCTACTTAACCAAATATAATTCACATCACACACATTTCTTTAATTTATTTATTTTCATTCACATAAATAATTTGTGTTTTGTTTTGCTACTAGGAAAACGCTAAAGTCCCGCCACGTTGATGGATGAGCTTTTTAAAGTCTTTAGTTTGCGTGGGATATCGTTACTTTTGCAAATGCTTTGTTTTGTTGCCTACGCATTGTAGGTGATTGTTGTCAAGTTTCTATTGTTTCTTGTCAATTGGTATTATTTACCGTAAAAAAACTTATATTAAAAGCTTTATTTCTATGAATTTTGGCTAACTTTTTCAACTTTTTCTTTCAAAAGGTACTACATCGCCATAACCTTAATGTCCATGTATAATATGAACGTTGTAGCCCCACCCGTTTGGTCAGAATTGGCCCAAATGGCACGAAAATATCGCACAAAAAATCAAAAAAACTTATATTAAAAGCTTTATTTCTATAGATTCTGGCTAACTTTTTCAAATTTTACTTTCAAAATGTACTACATAACCATAATCTTAATGTCCATGTATAATATGAACGTTGTAGCCCCACCCATTTGGTCAGAATTGGCCCAAATGTGACGAAAATATCGCACAAAAAATCGAAAAAAATCGTACGATATTCATGAGAAATATTTCTACGATAGTACCCAAAAACGTGGCAAGTCTAAGTTCAGAGATTTCGAAGGTCCTGTCAAATTTTCATCAAGATCGCATATGCCGTTTGCCCGGTAGAGAGCGAACAAACAGACAGAAAAACAAAAAAACAAAAAAAAAACAAAAAAACAAAAAAACATTGGAGCTAAATTTTTTGGGGGTCAGTGAAATTGAAGTCTTCGCTTCACTCGCTTCGCTCGCTACGCTCATCCAATAATTATTGTCATCATCATCATTTAATTTTGTTATTTATACACTTAGAAAACAATCTTATCATCAAACACACCATTAACTTATCTCATCAACTTTCACTATCACAGGCGGCGCAATATGACCTTACCGGTTGAAGCGCCCTAGTTTCTCACATAGTCGTAACTGTTTTTTTACAAAGCGTCTTGATAGCTACCAATTGCATAAAAATGCAGAGAAGCTTACACCCATGATAAGACGGTATAATTAACACACTTATCATTACACCCAACAAGACAAGTTAGCTAAGTCGTAGCGGCCTAGGCTAGGGCTATATAAATTTAACTTTGAGCCCTTAGAAAGTGTTTGTGGTGAACAGTAGAGCCTAGAATGTGTAGGACTTACAACACATGCCTATTAAACATTCCTCTACCTACATTAGTTTGGATGTCAATTGATGTTGGGCGCGTAGGAGGCTCAATGAAGTCTGTTGATTCTTGAGTTGAATATAATGTTAACTGTTTTTTCAGCCTAAAACTTTCAATGAACTTTGTGTCCGATTACTTCTGAAACACATCTATGCGCGTACGACAGCGGTCACGCAAATGTTCTGCTTCAATCTCTGCTCGATGTCTTCGAATAAGGATAGGATAAGCAAAAATATAGCAAATAGCCAGCGGGGATTCGGACCGGCTCCCCCTCGTTTAAAAGTAGCGCGCTGACCGTTAGGCCAACAGCGCTACCTGCTACCTTGTACTAATGGCGTATTCCATTGGCCGCACTAGTGCGCACTGAGTGCGATTGTCATGTTCCATTGGGAATTTGAGTTCGCATTACGTCAACTTTCGCGTGTTCCATTGGACGCACTGCACTCGGCGAGTGCATAAAAACGAGCACTGAGGCGCACTGGCTTCAAGGGTCTGTGCGACATTGATGTATTGGAGACTCTTCTCCAATGGTCATTTAATAAACCATTCACATGAAAATGTCATGCCAATGGTTTATAAGTGATCACATTGTTGCTCAATGGTTAATTAAAAACACCAGCATTCTCCAATAGCAAGCTAGAAAAACCATTGATGTCCAATGGTTAATTTATGTGTACACATTTTCCCAAAGGTTAATTCAAATATCCATTAAAGCTCAATGGTTGTTTTAAAAAACCATTCATTTTAAATTAATTTATCAATGGTTTTTAAACATATTAACCCAATGGTTAATTAAAAAACCCTTGAACATCCAATGGTTATTTAAAATAACCATTCATACTGAATGGTTTTTTTAAAAAACCATTCGTTACCAATGGTACTTTTTCATAAGGGAGGTGGTACGGTGTGTCCCACACGTCTAGCTCACGGATACCTCCTCACCAGAGGATGGGTTGTCCTAGATGGGAAACCCGCACCGTGGCTGGTTCTAACCAGCATGGGACTTTCCTCCCCACTATGACCTAACAGTTGACGCGCACTTATCATACGTATCTTTTACCGTACATCATGCTAGCAAAATGTATCAAATATGACGCCTTGCGCACGCAATTTCATCTCTCCCAATCATATGAAGAACTTCTCCCGTATATGATAACGGCGAAAAACTTTCTTCATTTTTTATCCACATTTTTTATCCAAAGTTATTTATTTAACAACATTTTATTCATATCATACAAATTCTTTAATTCAAATAATTAATTTCGCTTTTGCCATCATCACCATCATTTACTCCAATTTAAAAAAATTAGAAAACAATGTACACTATTAACATTAACTTACCATATCACAGGCGGCCCCATAAGACCTAACCGGTTGAAGCGCCCTAGTTTCTCAAGTCGTCGTCGTCGCAATCGCTTTGTGAACGGACTCGGCAGCACTCAAATCCTATTCAATGTGAGTAGTCTTGGGGGCCAAGTCTTGAGCCCATTCGTTTCGAGTCGAGAAGTGAGTCACTCATTCTTTGTCACCTGCCGGAAAATATGACTTGGTTTGGTAGACTTGAGTCCCACCGAGTAACAAGTGACATAGTTTTATCGACGGGTGACTTGATTTTTTCGGTTTGAAACAACCCCCCCCCCCTAAAAAAAAATTTAATCCTTAGGGACCAATAGAAAACGTTGTTAAAATTGGTTTATTCGAAACAATCGACAAAATTTTGTGTGGCTCGTTGTTCTTGTGGTTAGCGTATCTGCTTTCAATGCAGAAGTTCCAGGGTTCGATTCCCGCCCAAGTCAGAACATTTTAACTTCTGATTTGGACTTGAATCCGTCAGTTCTTGTCTCAGAAGTTTGTACACAATGACAATGACACCACGACCGATGACAAAGACGATGACCACCGCGACGTGAGAACCCCCCTTTCCTCCACCTACCCGTGGCTGGTTCTGACCAGCACCCCCGTCTGGGCCCGGGGTAGAATTGGCCCAGAGCGTGGCTCTGCTAATTCTTAATAGCGATTCAAGAGAAAAAGTCAACCTCGCAAACATTAGCTTGTAAGAGCGGAGTGTATAATTACACACCGAAATTAGATGAGCTCTGGCAAACGTCGTCGGGGACCTTGCACCCTTCCCGTGACGACCCCTGGACGACAATGACTCCACGATCGATGACGAAGACAATAACGATTTCGACGTGAGAACCCCTTTTCCAACCTTACCCGTGGCTGGTTCTGACCAGCATGGGCTCCTCCTCCCCTCCTAGGTTAGAGTGGTGCATTATGATCTAACGGTTGACGCGCCATTAATCCAAATAAACAATCAGACAAATCGCATCCAAAGTAATCTATTTAACCAAAATTAATTCACATCACACACATTTCTTTAATTTATTTATTTTCATTCACATAAATAATTTGTGTTTTGTTTTGCTACTAGGAAAACGCTAAAGTCCCGCCACGTTGATGGATGAGCTTTTTAAAAATTTTAGTTTGCGTGGGATATCTTTACTTTTGCAAATGCTTTGTTTTGTTGCCTACGCATTGTAGGTGATTGTTGTCAAGTTTCTATTGTTTCTTGTCAATTGGTATTATTTACCGTAAAAAAACTTATATTAAAAGCTTTATTTCTATGAATTTTGGCTAACTTTTTCAACTTTTTCTTTCAAAAGGTACTACATCGCCATAACCTTAATGTCCATGTATAATATGAACGTTGTAGCCCCACCCGTTTGGTCAGAATTGGCCCAAATGGCACGAAAATATCGCACAAAAAATCAAAAAACTTATATTAAAAGCTTTATTTCTATAGATTCTGGCTAACTTTTTCAACTTTTACTTTCAAAATGTACTACATAACCATAATCTTAATGTCCATGTATAATATGAACGTTTTAGCCTCACCCATTTGGTCAGAATTGGCCCAAATGTGACGAAAATATCGCACACAAAATCGAAAAAAATCGTACGATATTCATGAGAAATATTTCTACGATAGTACCCAAAAACGTGGCAAGTCTAAGTTCAGAGATTTCGAAGGTCCTGTCAAATTTTCATCAAGATCGCATATGCCGTTTGCCCGGTAGAGAGCGAACAAACAGACAGAAAAACAAAAACAAACAAAAACAAACAAAAAAACATTGGAGCTAAATTTTTTGGGGGTCAGTGAAATTGAAGTCTTCGCTTCACTCGCTTCGCTCGCTACGCTCATCCAATAATTATTGTCATCATCATCATTTAATTTTGTTATTTATACACTTAGAAAACAATCTTATCATCAAACACACCATTAACTTATCTCATCAACTTTCACTATCACAGGCGGCGCAATATGACCTTACCGGTTGAAGCGCCCTAGTTTCTCACATAGTCGTAACTGTTTTTTTACAAAGCGTCTTGATAGCTACCAATTGCATAAAAACGCAGAGAAGCTTACACCCATGATAAGACGGTATAATTAACACACTTATCATTACACCCAACAAGACAAGTTAGCTAAGTCGTAGCGGCCTAGGCTAGGGCTATATAAATTTAACTTTGAGCCCTTAGAAAGTGTTTGTGGTGAACAGTAGAGCCTAGAATGTGTAGGACTTACAACACATGCCTATTAAACATTCCTCTACTTTCCTTAGTTTGGATGTCAATTGATGTTGGGCTCGTAGGAGGCTCAATGAAGTCTGTTGATTCTTGAGTTGAATATAATGTTAACTGTTTTTTCAGCCTAAAACTTTCAATGAACTTTGTGTCCGATTACTTCTGAAACACATCTATGCGCGTACGACAGCGGTCACGCAAATGTTCTGCTTTAATCTCTACTCGATGTCTTCGAATAAGGATAGGATAAGCAAAAGTATAGCAAATAGCCAGCGGGGATTCGGACCGGCTCCCCCTCGTTTAAAAGTAGCGCGCTGACCGTTAGGCCAACAGCGCTACCTGCTACCTTGTACTAATGGCGTATTCCATTGGCCGCACTAGTGCGCACTGAGTGCGATTGTCATGTTCCATTGGGAATTTGAGTTCGCATTACGTCAACTTTCGCGTGTTCCATTGGACGCACTGCACTCGGCGAGTGCATAAAAACCCGCACTGAGGCGCACTGGCTTCAAGGGTCTGTGCGACAAATCGAGTGCAATATTTGACGCGGGACATTTGTATTTGTTGTTGGAGATATGGAAACGTCAGACAGCAGCAATGAAGAAGATTTGTTATTATAATATGCTAAACTCAAACGAAGTGAACAATACAATATTTTAGGGTTTCATAATTTACGATGTCGTTAATTAGCAGCTATTCTGACAATGAGTAGGGGTAGGCCCCTATGTACTAGAGCTTTGGGTTATAACGCACCATTATAAGCCCAAAGGCTAGGCCCTAGATTTAGGGCCTAGGCTAGGCCTAGAGCTAGGGCTTTGGGTTTATAATGCATCATTATAAACCCAAAGGCTAGGCCCTAGAGCTAGGCCTAGGCTTATACTCCGTGTAGCCAAGAATCATGATTATGCCGAAGTAAGGTAGGTCTAATTATTTGTTTTTTTTATCGTTTTAGTTTCGAATAAAGTTCTTGTTGTCGGGCCCTTTGATCCAGTTACTATTCTAAGTCCATGCTTTGATAAGGTATTTTATTGTCACTTTTATTTACTCCCATCAGCTGATCAGCGTCTGGAAAGGACTCCATGTTTGCACGATTTGCACATTTTTCGTGTTCCATTGGGAACTGCACTGACAGGCGCACTGCTTCGCACCGGGCGAGTGCTATGTCGTATTTGCACTCGTCGAGTGCGCACTGAGTGCATGCCAATGGAATACGCCATAATACAGACTTGTGTTGGCAATGATGAAACTTTTGACTGTTTTAAAACCTGCCAATACTTCTTGATTGTAATTTACATCTTTATGTAGCGCATGTAGGTAATTATTATTTATTTTTGTATATTAAACTCTCGAGGTGGAAGTCAAGTGACTTAAGTCGTCTTAAATCAATCAAACTCACCAACAAATATTTCGTGGTTTGAAACGATTAAAAAAATTGTTCCAAGTCACTAATCGACTCGTGGACTTGTCCCCCAAGACTCCCGATCTGGCGATGTTGAGTGACTTGAAATGATAAGTGAGTTGAAATGAGTGGGCACAAGACTTGACCTCCTGATGTATCATATTGTGTTGTATTGTATTTAGAGTCTGGGCCGTCTGGGCCCGGGGTAGAATTGGCCCAGAGCATGGCTCTGCTAATCGTAAAAGGCGATTCAAGAGAAAAAGTCCACCTTGCAAACATCAGCTAGCAAAAAGGGTAGTATATTACTCCCCGTATCTAGAGGCGAGCTCTGGCAATCGTCGCCGGGGACCTTGCCCCCTTCCTTGACGACCCCCCGGCGACGATGACAAAGACAATGACACCACGAACAATGACAAAGACAATGACGACATCGACGTGAGAAACCCCCCTTCCTCCCCTTTCCCGTGGCTGGTTCTGACCAGCATGGGCTCCTCCCCCCCCCCCCCCCTAGGTTAGAGTGGTGCATTATGACCTAACGGTTGACGCGTTCTTAATCCAAATAAACCAAAAGAGTCTACCCACTCAGTTATATAACTGATTTTCAGTGAGGGACAGTAAATCAAAGCGACTAAGCCAACCCTGTAGGTCCCGACGCAATCGACGAGTGAACGATAACCAACCACAGATCGATTTTTTTAATAGGAAATATAGCAATCAGTGGTATGGACAGTGCGAACACCCGCGGATCAACGCCAGAATCAACAAGGCCGATTCAAAACAACTCTGAATTTATTATGTGCTTCGTTGATAGGACAGCTCCAAAGTCACCTTTGAAAATCTCCTAAGACAAGACCCCCGTCTGGGCCCGGGGTGGGCCCGGGTAGAATTGGCCTAGAGCATGGCTCTGCTAATCGGAAAAGGCGATTTAAGAGAAAAAGTCCACTTTGCAAACATCAGCTAGTAAGCAGGAAGTATATTACTCCTCGAACCTAGAGGCGAGCTCTGGCAATCGTCGTCGGGGACCTTGCCCCCTTCCCTTGACGACCCCCCGGCGACGATGACAATGACACAACGAACAATGACAAAGACGATGACGACCGCGACGTGAGAAACCCCCCCTTCCTCCCCTTACCCGTGGCTGGTTCTGACCAGCATGCCCCCCCCCCCTTCCCCTTAAATCCAGTCCCTGGTCATAAGACCCGTAGGAATTTCGACCTCGATGGAATTTTTCTTCTGATCTTGTGAGGGTATACCTTAGGGATAAAAAAAATCTTGGGTAGACATCTGGCATTCCGGGCCTAAGTTTTTTACGACGCCATCTTGTTTTGGGCATATACATATAGTACATGCTCTCGGTTTTCATACATTTTCCATACTTTTGATTATAGCTGTAATAAATCTGACGTTATATTTGGATTCTTCATAAAATTTCAAATAAAATAATACTAATTTGGTCTTCCTGGGAACATTGTGGGATTATTTTTAGGGAATTACATATTATTAGTCCTGCATATAGGTGCACTAATACACACATACAATCCCTGACCATAAGACCCGTAGGAATTTCGACCTCGATGGAATTTTTCTTCTGATCCAGTTAGGGTATACCTTAGTGATAAAAAAAAACTTGGGTAGACATCTGGCATTCCGGAACAAAGTTTTTTACGACGCCATCTTGTTTTGGACTTATGTATATAGTGCACGCTCTAGGTTTTCATACATTTTCTATACTTTTGAATACAGCTAATAAATCTGACATGTGAATTAGATTCTCCGTGACATTTTCAATTAAATAATACTAATTTGGTCTTCCTGGGTACATTTTGCGGCTATTTATTGGAAATAAAAAATAAAATTCATCACAAAAATTGTATATTATTTTTTATTTATTTTTTTACTCGTCATGGAATGCAAGTGGAATGAATAGACTGCAACTTATTTTACAATTAATAGGCCTAATACACAAATATAAAAAAAATAACTTGGGAATACATCTGGCATTCCGGAACAAAGCTTTTTACGACGCCATCTTGTTTTGGGCTTATGTATATAGTGCACGCTCTAGGTTTTCATACATTTTCTATACTTTTGAATACAGCTATAATAAATCTGACATGTGATTTGGATTCTCCGTGACATTTCCAATTAAATAATACTAATTTGGTCTTCCTGGGTACATTTTGCGGCTATTTATTGGAAAATAAAAAATAAAATTCATAACAAAAATTGTATATTATTTTTTTTTTTTTTTTTTTACTCGTCATGGAATGCAAGTGGAATGAATAGACTGCAACTTATTTTACAATTAATAATACACAAATATAAAAAAATAACTTGGGTATACATCTGGCATTCCGGAACAAAGCTTTTTACGACGCCATCTTGTTTTGGGCTTATGTATATAGTGCACGCTCTAGGTTTTCATACATTTTCTATACTTTTGAATACAGCTATAATAAATCTGACATGTGATTTGGATTCTCCGTGACATTTTCAATTAAATAATACTAATTTGGTCTTCCTGGGTACATTTTGCGGCTATTTATTGGAAAATAAAAAATAAAATTCATAACAAAAATTGTATATTATTTTTTATTTATTTTTTTACTCGTCATGGAATGAAGTGAAAATAATGGCGTTTTCCATTGGCATGCACTCGGCGAGTGCAGAGATGTCATTGCTGTCGACTTCCACTTGAATAACATTGCTAAACTGAACAAATGTAGAGACAAGTGACGATTCTGTGCAGACTAGGGCGCACTAGTGCGACCTGCGAATTAAAAACACCATAAGACTGAAATTGTACCCCTTGAGAGGGCAGGGCTGTGGTGGTAGATTTGGGTTGATTCTGTTGTTGTAACAAAAGAAGAATCGTTGCATGTCCAAATATAGTATCCTAGCAGCAAACAGCAACAAAGTGTACTTAATAATAATTGAATTATATTGTTGAAGATGAAGTGATAGAAGTAATTTTGATATATGTGGTAAGTTTTTTAAGTTTTTTTTTTACACTTTTGAGGGCGAATGATTCGGACAGTGACAGATAAAAAGGTAATTGTGGGGCTGAAATTATGTCGAGGTGTAGCACTAAAGGCAGTGACTATCTAAGTGCATCATATGCCAAATATATCAACCAGGACAGAATTTAAAGGGGCTAAAAACTCCAAAAATTATTTTTTACCACGTGATCTATAGCACAATACTACACTAAAATCACCGTTTAAAAAAAGATATCTTGTAACTGTGATTTACAACGATTTTTTTTATTTTTTTTGATCCAGAAATTGCGAAAATTGGTGTTTTGCATTCCAAAATCACATCCCATCTTGGTAATCAGCATATTTTGACCGAACTACTTGCCCAAATAACAAAACAAAATATAGAGAATTTACAGAAAAGGCTGTCGAGTACGTCAATAATGGCCAATATTTAAATAATTTTTCTGTTAATTGCTAAATTCATTACTAGTTAGCCTGAATGAAATATATTTTTTGAGTTAAGCGGTTAAATACCCCTTTAACTTCTACCCTGGAAGGAAGACACAACATTTTAAAATATTGTCTTATCTTATTTCTGCGGCTGATAAAATGTTGTGTCTTCCTTCCAAGGTAGTAGTTAAATTCTGTCCTGGTTGATATATTTGGCATATGATGCACTTAGATATATCTACAGTCACTGCCTTTAGTGCTACACCTCGACATAATTTCAGCCCCACAATTACCTTTTTATCTGTCATTGTCCGAATCATTCGCCCTCAAAAGTGCAAAAAAAAACTTAAAAAACTTACCACATATATCACAATTACTTCTATCACTTCATCTTCAACAATATAATTCAATTATTATTAGTTACACTTTGTTGCTGTTTGCTGCTAGGATACTATATTTGGACATGCAAACGATTCTTCTTTTGTTACAACAATAGAATCAACCCAAATCTACCACCACAGCCCTGCCCTCTCAAGGGGTACAATTTCAGTCTTATGGTGTTTTTAATTCACAGGTCGCACTAGTGCGCCCTAGTCTGCACAGAATCGTCACTTGTCTCTACATTTGTTCAGTTTAGCAATGTTATTCAAGTGGAAGTCGACAGCAATGACATCTCTGCACTCGCCGAGTGCATGCCAATGGAAAACGCCATTATTTCCACTTCATTCCATGACGAGTAAAAAAATAAATAAAAAATAATATACAATTTTTGTTATGAATTTTATTTTTTATTTTCCAATAAATAGCCGCAAAATGTACCCAGGAAGACCAAATTAGTATTATTTAATTGGAAATGTCACGGAGAATCCAAATCACATGTCAGATTTATTATAGCTGTATTCAAAAGTATAGAAAATGTATGAAAACCTAGAGCGTGCACTATATACATAAGCCCAAAACAAGATGGCGTCGTAAAAAGCTTTGTTCCGGAATGCCAGATGTATACCCAAGTTATTTTTTTATATTTGTGTATTATTAATTGTAAAATAAGTTGCAGTCTATTCATTCCACTTGCATTCCATGACGAGTAAAAAAATAAATAAAAAATAATATACAATTTTTGTGATGAATTTTATTTTTTATTTTCCAATAAATAGCCGCAAAATGTACCCAGGAAGACCAAATTAGTATTATTTAATTGGAAATGTCACGGAAAATCCAAATCACATGTCAGATTTATTATAGCTGTATTCAAAAGTATAGAAAATGTATGAAAACCTAGAGCGTGCACTATATACATAAGCCCAAAACAAGATGGCGTCGTAAAAAGCTTTGTTCCGGAATGCCAAATGTATCCTCAAGTTATTTTTTTATATTTGTGTATTATTAATTGTAAAATAAGTTGCAGTCTATTCATTCTACTTGCATTCCATGACGAGTAAAAAAATAAATAAAAAATAATATACAATTTTTGTGGTGAATTTTATTTTTTATTTTCCAATAAATAGCCGCAAAATGTACCCAGGAAGACCAAATTAGTATTATTTAATTGGAAATGTCACGGAGAATCCAAATCACATGTCAGATTTATTATAGCTGTATTCAAAAGTATAGAAAATGTATGAAAACCTAGAGCGTGCACTATATACATAAGCCCAAAACAATTTGGCGTCGTAAAAAGCTTTGTTCCGGAATGCCAGATGTCTACCCAAGTTTTTTTTTATCCTAAGGTATACCCTAACAGGATCAGAAGAAAAATTTCATCGAGGTCGAAATTCCTACGGGTCTTATGGTCAGGGATTGTATGTGTGTATTAGTGCACCTATATGCAGGACTAATAATATGTTATTCCCTAAAAATAATCCCACAATGTTCCCAGGAAGACCAAATTAGTATTATTTTATTTGAAATTTTATGAAGAATCCAAATATAACGTCAGATTTATTACAGCTATAATCAAAAGTATAGAAAATGTATGAAAACCGAGAGCATGTACTATATGTATATGCCCAAAACAAGATGGCGTCGTAAAAAACTTAGGCCCGGAATGCCCGATGTCTACCCAAGATTTTTTTTATCCCTAAGGTATATACCCCAACAGGATCAGAAGAAAAATTCCATCGAGGTCGAAATTCCTACGGGTCTTATGGCCAGGGACTGGATTAAGAGTGGTGCATTATGACCTAACGGTTGACGCGTCCTTAATCCAAATAAACCAGAATTGGCCCAAAGCATGGCTCTGCTAATCGTAGGCTACAAGGCGATTCAAGAGAGAAAGTTCACCTCGCAACCATCAGCTAGTATAAAGGGTAGTATTTTACTCCCGGAAAATAGAGGAGAGCTCCAAAAAAACAAAATACCAAAAAAATCCTAAGACAAGAACTGATGGACTGAAGTTCAAATCAGAAGTTCAAAAACTTCTGACTTTGGCGGGAATCTAACCCTAGACCTTCTGCATTGGAAGCAGATACGCTAGCCACCAGACCAAGGAGCCACACTCTCTGCTCGTTGGCCTTGTTGTAAGCGTCTCTGCTTTCAATGCAGAAGGTCCAGTGTTCGATTCCCGCTTCCCCGTCTGGGCCTGGGGTAGAATTGGCTCAGAGCATGACTCTGCTAATCGTACAAGGACATTCAAGAGAAAATGTCCACCTCGCTAACATTATCTAGTCAGAGGGGAGTAAAGTACTAGACTATGACGATCGCGACGTGAGAACCTTCCTCTCCTTTACCTAACCATGGCTGGTTCCACCAGCACGGGCCCCTCCTCTCAATATTCTTTAGCTAGAGTGGCACATTATGTCCTAACGGTTCACGCGCCCTTAATCCAAATAAATATATCACATTAAACATATTTCAGTTTTTATTTGAATAAATAATTATTATTTTGCCATTACTATCACCTCTATTATTTTACTATCTTTTATAAACTTAGAAAACAGTATAACCATAAAACACACCCTAAACTAATTGTATCATCTAACACGTCCTAGTTTCTCATGACGTCGTGCTCTGCTATGATGTCATCCGTGGATCTTGTCGATCTTGTGTTGATCTTGTGGATCTCATGGATCACGTGACGCGTGTGATGTACCTCTAACCGTGCATCATTATGTTGTTTCCCAAACTCGTGCCTCGTATTCTAACACTGGTAGCCGACATCGATGCAACGTCACATTCTGAATGTACCAAATAATATGATGCCTTGCGCACCTATCACATGTGAACGTCGACAATTAATTTGTTTTACTTTGAATAATGAAATCTAAAATATTTCACTTTTTAAAGAAATCATTTAAATGCCACTACCGTCTTTATCATATTATATTAATTTATATATCTTACAAAACATTGCAATACAGTCACAGGCAATGCATTATGACTTTCCCGTTGTGTGCCATAGATAGTGAAGTGCCATAGATTCTTACGTCGTCATGTTTCAACGTTCTGCTTAAAGGGGTATTTATTATTATTTATTATTCTGGGACGAAGCAACAAGAGGTTTTACGTCACACGGGAACGGGACTTGGAGATGCTCAACGACCTACGCAAACCCCAATCATCTGATGAAAGCTAACCACGACACTAAATTCAAGAGATCCCAGCATAGAGACACTACCCAATGTATTTTCGTTCATCTATTGTTCAATGCTAATTGAACTTTATTTATCGCTCCGTATTTCTAGTTTAGTTTTAATCTTACCTTCAATTAGCTTAATTTTCCGTGTGTATGTGTGTGTATGAGAGCGTGTGATATAAAAGAAGACAGCAGGAGACATGGTGAGTGTTTTTGCATTATTCAATCAACTTTGTCACAGGTGATGGGCGACTATACTTATATCTTTTATATAATACCACATTCTTACCCTCTTCCTTGGTAAAAACTTGTAGAAAACTACCCAGCAAACACAGTGGTGCAGGGCACGGTCTGGGCACGCACTGTTCGTGCTGGCGGAGTGCCGGGTAACGGGCATGTAACATTTTGTCCTGCTGGGCGCGTACTGGCGAGTACTGCTGCCAATATCACAATCTACTCACGGTCATGTGTCAACGTGCGATACCGGGCGCGTACTGGCGAGGCACTGCTGTCAAACCGTACAGACGGGTAACGGGCATGTATCAACGTGTCCTGCTGGGCGCGTACTGGCGAGGCACTGCTGTCAACCGTACAGACGGGTACCGGGCATGTATCAACGTGTCCTGCGGGGCGCGTACTGGCGAGGCACTGCTGTCAACCGTACAGACGGGTACCGGGCATGTATCAACGTGTCCTGCAAGGCGCGTACTGGCGAGGCACTGCTGTCAACCGTACAGACGGGTAACGGGCATGTATCAACGTGTCCTGCAGGGCGAGTACTGGCGAGGCACTGCTGTCAACGGCACAGCCGAATAACGGGCATGTACTGATGTGTCCTGCAGGGCGTGTACTGGCGAGGCACTGCTGTCAGAAGCACTGCCGAGTTACGGGCATGTACTGATGTGTACTGCAGGGCGTGTACTGGCGAGGCACTGCTGTCAACGGCACAGCCGAGTAACGGGCATGTATCAATGTGTACTGCCGGGCGCGAAAAGGCGAGGTATTGCTGTTGATGGTAGAGCCATTAATATTCAACCTCTCTGTCCAGTAACGAGCAGATGTCAGATGTTTTATTTTAAGTATAAACGCAAATGTTCGCACATTTATTTGTAGACTTTGCACGAATAAATAGATTTAATCAAGTACACATCATTCTCCAGTTATTATTCTTATACACGTTCTTTGCGTATTTTATTGCTATTAATTAATGAAACATGAGCAAAACTTGATACGTAGGCCTATCCCTATCCGAAATGTAAAAGAAAGAACGTATGCGTCAAACTTTGCAAATAATATAATGCTTTTAACAAGACAGTTACTTTTTCATTATTCAACGATGTTGTCTTCAAATTTTAATGCGACATAATGCGTTAATATCCTATGAATAAGGTTCGATCGTTTTTGCTGTTACCTTAAAATATCAAAATCGTTGTACTAAAACAATCAAATGGACGAAAAACATTCAACATTGGAGTTCGTCTGCGAATATTTGTATTCGAGGCAATGTTGATAAATTCCTTGATTGGTCCTTTAATAAGTTTCTTATGTTGATAATGTTTTCGTTGGTGAATGCACTACCTCCTAGATACTACTTATGCGTGACAATTCTTAAATTGCCTCATAGTCATACGCACTTACGTACCGTAACGTACGCCTAGGCTACGAACTCAAATTCTATAATGCGGAATGCCGTATCTACATTAGCTGTCCAGCAATTGTTAATGTTTGTATTAACG
Organism: Sweltsa coloradensis; assembly: GCA_024449915.1. NCBI lineage: Eukaryota > Metazoa > Arthropoda > Insecta > Plecoptera > Chloroperlidae > Sweltsa > Sweltsa coloradensis. The sequence continues at coordinate 7,905 of JAMZAV010009360.1, read as the reverse complement.
TTATTTATATATCAGTGAAATATGTATTATTATTCTACTTACCTTGTATATTGATCTATATGAGATAATAAGATTATCATAGAAAGTCTGTATATAAAACACTGAGATTGCCTTTTGATTCTGGCGTTGATCCGCGGGTGTTCGCACTGTCCATACCACTGATTGCTATAACTAGGGAAACGCCAAAGTCGTTTTAGAATTAATATAATTATAATTTAACAAAAGCTGAAACTGGACTTCCCGTATCTTACACTCAATACTAATTTAGTAATTAGTACGACGACTGACAACCAATAAATTTATTTATACGGAAATTGACTTGAAACTTAGTTGATTTAAGGTGGATTTGAAGGTAATTTTATTTTAGGTGCACGTTCCGGTAATTATTGATTTGCTACTTTAACTTCTAGCACACAGTTTGTAACTATTTCTACAAAGAATTTGTTTATTAAAATAATAATATCATATTACCAGCTACGTATAATACGCCTATCTTCCAATGTCAACTAATCAAATTAACAGCCAAGAATGTTACTTATTTATTTAAATTAACTATGATCAATTATTTTAATAGTTAATAACAATAAAACATAATAATACATCAATTGATAAATTATTAATATGTTCAGTACTTAAGCAGATTCACAAAGGGTATCTTATACAAATACAAGTCTCTTGTGACATTTCCATTGTGTTGCTCGACATTAATGTATTATATTATTTGTACAATTACATATTTAAGTAGGCCTAATTAAAATTATTTCCTCACAAATCCTCACGCATTCAGAATAACGTAATATTTATTTATGTTTCACATCAAGTTTATAAAGTCTGACTGCTACAAAGAAATTACTTTTAGATAATGCTTCTATTTTGTGTATAATCCAAGTATAGACCTAAATTATTGGTTTTTTTTTGTTGTATACATAGGGCTAGACAATTTATAATACATTTTTCCGCCTCAAATTTTAATAATTAATGCCAACATTATTGTCATTATTATAAACCCGATATAATGTTTTTATCTAGTGTATTTTGTTGCATATCATTGAAATTATTAATAATTAATGCTAAGTTCGCCCACAAAAAACCATACCAGTAAGAAAGAAAATAATAAATAACAATTCTTATTAACAATTTGAGTCGTAAACGCATGTTATGTTCTGCAGTTTTATGTTTCGAATTACCCGCTCATGGGCAAGACTCTCATAAGCCAGCTAACGCGCTCTGCTACTTATAGGTGCAGTATCCGAGTGGTGAAGGCGTGCGGGAGTGGAGGAAGGTATCTCGTGTTCGAGTCCGGCTCATGACGATAAAATTTATTCCTGTATAACATGTTCTGTCTACTACCATGTACTTGTTCTTCCATACACTGTCAATAATAATATGATCTTAATTGTACCTCTTAATTAAATGCAATTTATTTTTTTTAATTCGTTTACAAATTGGGTTATTTGCGTGGCTACCAGATGGCGCCAGCGTAGTGCCTTTTTTGTTTTTTAATGCTGGGCGCGTGCTGGGCGCGTGCCGTCGAGGCCGTGCTGTCCCGGTACCACCGATACTTAATGGCCCGGCGCCGCGAACGAGGTACCGGCCCGATGCCGCGGACGACGTACGTGCCCGGTACCGCGAACGCCGCACCGGTTCGGTACCGCGGACGACGTGCGTGCCCTGTGCCGCGGACGACGTACCGGGCCGGTGCCGCGGACGACGTACCGGCCCTGACGTTCCGCCCCGGTGCCGCGAACCCCATACAGACGGGACCTAAGGCCACACCGGACCGGCACCGCTGGCATAGGAAGTTGGTAGGACACTTTTTTACTGGCCCAGTACCATGTACACGGTACCTGCCCAGTACTTGCTTGAGCCGGAAAATACGATACTGTCCTGGTACTGGGCACAGTTTTTGTGTTTGCTGGGTAGTTACCAAAAATGTTGTGTTTGAATGCATTGATGTTGCAATATTACTGTTTTAAATATTCACTTCTGTAGTTTATTGTTTATTCTGCATATGTTATTAAATTTATTTAGTTGTCCTCCTTTGCAAGTCAGTTTTTATCTGAATCGGATAGGCGTTAAATAAGTTAACAAATGATATAAAATAGCGTGGCATATTATGACCAATCGCTTGTCACGCTTTTAAACCAAGTTAACCAAATAACTGCAATTATTGTGTTTCTGCTCTATTTGGAAATTATCACATATGGTAAAAAAATTGAAAATTTATGCTTTTTTATTTTCTACCTAACAATAAGAAATAAGAACAGTTTTTATTGAATATTATTTATTATTGTGGACAAAAGTTTCATTTCGACGCGGAAGCCCTAGATGATTGATAATACCCTACCAGTGAACTCTTCAAATATAAAACAGTTAACAAATTCAAAATCACAGGCGGAGCAATGTGACCTAACAGGTTGAAGCGCCCTTGTTTCTCACGTGGTCGTATTGAGGCGAATTAATTCGTTCCTGGCCTGGAAAACAATTTGGCCCAGAGCATGGCTCTGCTAATCGTAAAAGGCGAAGAAAGAGACAGAGTCCATCTCGGAAATATCAGCTAAAATGAGGGGAGTAGGGCATATTATTCCCCGATACTATAGGCAATTCACTGGCTAAGAAGCGTCAAAAACTCCTTTCTTTTTACCCATGGCTGGTTGTTACCAGCATGGGACTTTCCTCTCCCTGCCCCTTAGACTACAGTGGCGCTTTATGACCTGACGGTTGACGCGCCCTTATACCAAATATACATTAATAACCAACCTTCACGTCTGGTGTTTCTTGATTCAAACCAATTATAGGTCTGACACTGTTGCCAATGCGCAGGGAGAAAGAAACTTGACAACGCTGTTTCCTAATGGCTCCCGCATTGAAATACTGTCTCCCTCCTTCATTCTCCAACCACAACTTCGAGCTGAAATCCGAGCCTCGCTTTCATCTCTTTGAGATCGTTCGACCGAGCACAGATCATTTAAAAACTGTTTTGTAAGTTTCAAGTATATTTTTAATGGCGCGCCTTCTTTCTCGTCGTTCAATCTGAAATGCTTTGAAATATCTCTTCGCTCTTGGTTCTTCGTCTCCGAAGCTTCAGACGACGCAGCCTGAAGAGAGTTCGCTCGTAGAGTTCTGCTGGATACCTGGACACGTGGGCATAGAAGGAAATGAACACGCTGATCGGGCTGCTAAGGAAGCTTCCCAGCGTCGCGACGTTGATTTCAATCTAGTTCCCGTTCCTGATGTCAAGAGTACATACACAAGCAACGATTGTTTGATTTGCGACAAACATCTTGGGATGTGGTGCAAAATAACAAATTGCGTAATGTGATGCCCACACAGACAAATAAAATTCGTCCACCTACGTCTCTACTCTCACGTAAGAGAATAGGCCACACACGCCTAGCTCACGGATATCTCTTAACCAGAGAAAAGGTTATTCCCAGATGTGACACATGTGGTGTACCATTAACCGTACATCATATGCTAGCAGAATGTACCACATATGATGCCTTGCCGACGCAATTTGATCTCTCCCAATCATATGAAGAATTTCCTTAAAGGTGCGTTTACTGTTCAGCGTTTGGTGCGCCGCGACTCGCGCGAATCGAGCGCAGCCAATCAGAGAACTGGGTTGCCGCGACATTGGTGGCTACGATTTGGTCGATTTCGAGGCGCGCCAGCTGCACTAGACTCAAACTGGTTGAACTTTTTCCGCGCGTCGCTTGCGAGATTACCCACAATTCCGTGCTTTGTGTTGTTAAAAAGGTGCTTGTTTAAACATGGACGCTCACGTGTTTGACGCAATATTAATATCTGCCGTCGAGAACGAGCCTTGTCTGTGGGACATGAAGTCAAACGACTATAGATAGACCGGAACCCACCATTAGTGAGACCCTCCCCCCCCCCCCCCCCTGCGGAGAAATGGAGACCCATATTATTATGTTAGGGTGGTTATTTTGGAGTAGAAATCCACTTGTTGGCCAGTTGGCCAGTGGTGGGTGCGGGGTACAGGGGTGCCCAAAGGGTCAATTGTGCTGTTTTTTTGTAACTGTTTTTTATGTTTTTTAAGGCCAAAACCGTTGAACGAAATCTATTTTTGTCTTTTGGTTCGTGTAAGGAATGAAAAATAGAATTTTATACATATTTTTTATTTTCTTGTATGTACCGGAAATAGCAATTTTGAGTTTTCGAAAATCAAAGTCAAAATGGCCCCAAATTGCCCGTTTTGGTTAAAACTGATTATGTTAGGATGAATATTTTTAGTAGAAATCCACTTGTTGGCCAGTGGTGGATTTGGCATACAGGGGCGTCCTTAAAGTAAATTTTGGGGATGATTTCCAACTGTTTTTATTTTTTTTATGCCAAATCGTTGGACAAAATCTAGTTTGGGCTTTAGATTCGTGTAATGATTTGAAAATAGAATGTTAAGCATATTTTTATTTTCTCATATGTCCCGGAAATAACAATTTTGAGTTTTCCAAAATCAAAGTCAAAATGGCCCCAAAATGCCCGTTTTGGTAAAAACTGATAAATTATGTATGGGTACATTTTTTTAGTAAAAATCCCCTTGTTGGCCATTTGGGCCAGGGGTGGATCGGCGTACGGGGGCGTCCAAAAAGTAAAAATTTTGGGGGTGTTTTTTTATCTTTTTTTATTTTTTTTTAATCCCAAAATCGTTTTCAAACTCTTTTTGAGTTTTAGATTCGTGTGGGGTTTAAAAATAGAATTTTTAAGCATATTTTTATTTTCTCTACCCCGGAAATAACAATTTTGATTTTCCCAAAAATCAAAGTCAAAATGGACCCAAATTGCCCGTTTTGGGTTGAAACTTTTAAAATTATGTTTTGGTTGTTTATTAAAAGTAAAAACCCACTTGTTGGCCGTTGGCCTGGTGGTGGGGCGTACGGGGGCGCCCAAAAAAGTAAATTTTGGGGATGTTTTTGAACTTTTTTTTTTTTTAATGCCAAATCGTTTTCAAAATCTTTTTTGAGTTTATATTCGTGTGAGGTTTTGAAAATAAATGTTAAAGCTATTTTTATTTTCTCTTACCCCCGGGAAAATACAATTTTGAGTTTCAAAAATAAAAGCCCCAAAGGGCCCAAATTGCCCTTTTTTGGTTTAAAAAACTGATAAATTTGTTAGGGTTTTATTATTTAGTAGAAATCCACTTGTTGGCCATTGGCCAGTGGTGGATGGGGCGTACGGGGGCGTCCAAAAGTAATGAAAATAAAATGCTATGCATTTTTTTTATTTGCAAATATTTTATTTTACAAACACTGTGACTAAATGGGACCACGAAGAGCTGCAATCTACACAAAAAGAGGCCGATAGTCAAATGATGCCCCAAACGTTGTCATGCCATCTCGACACGAGCATTTTTTAGAAATTTGTTTTTTCTCCTGACACTGACGCCCTTCATCATCTTATTGAAATACCGCAGAAGAAAACCAACATACTTTTAATAGGGCTTTGGAGACAAAAGAGAAGACTTGTTGACATCAAAAAAGAAATTTCTTAGAGAGGGGCAAAATTAGTGAGTTTTTTTACGCCATTTCCCCGTTTAACTGGGTTTCGACACCCCTGCAAATTTTTTTGTTGAAAGGATTTTTTTTCATTTAAAAAATATTTGAGAAAAAAACCCCGAAATTTGAGATATCGGTTTTTCTTTGGGACCTCGGTTATGTTGAAGAAACTACGTGCGACCAAAAAGAAAAAATTTGTTTGCCTTATGTCTGGCGATACCAGTACTGCTGATGTAAATGAACTCGCTAACATCTTTTTGGCAAAGGATTTAAAAATCACTGTTTAAACCACTGACAAACTACAGCGCACTGATCTCAGCTTACTACCACCATGCATATCATCTTTACGGGTTGCATATCCTGCGTGAAAATTATCAATCAATGATATGGCGTAAAGCAACAGACGCAGTGCCCGACATACCTGAACCCCTAAGTCATGGCTGGTCGGTAACCCCGGATGGACTATCTACGCGTGGACCGAAGGCAAGTGCTCCCAAATGAGTAAGTTAATATTTAGGAAACACAAGACAATGCATCCGATGTGGAAGATGATCCCGACGACATCGAGATTAGAAGAGGCAGAGACGTTGTTGAGAGTGAAGATGAAGACGAAGATGAACTAGACTACTGATTACATGATCATCAAACACATCTACATAATACTCAATATAATATCTACATTAATATTACATGATATGTACATTTTTTATGTCAAAAGTAGGTGCAACTTAGGATCATTTTGACTTCTTTTTTCGAAAAGACAAACATTTCATTTCCGGGACACGCAAAAGTAAAAAATGTAGATAATATTGTATTTACACGTATCAAAAGTAAAAAATAGATTTCGCTCAACGATTCGGCCGCATAAAATAAAACTGTAAAAAATCATCCTCCAAATTCACTTTTTGGACGACCCTGTACGCCGCATTCACCACTGGCCAACTGGCCAACAAGTGGATTTCTACAAAATAATAACCAACCAAACTCATTTTGCAGTTTTAAACCAAAACGGACAATTTGGGGCCATTTTGACTTTGATTTTGGAAAACTCAAAATTGTTATTTCCGGGACAAACGAAAAAATAAAAATATGCTTAACATTTTTTTTTTCAAATCCTCACATGAATCTAAAGCCCAAAATGATTTTGTTCAACGATTTGGCATTAAAAAAATAAAAACAGTTGAAAATCATCCCCAAAATTTACTTTTTTGACGGCCCTGTATGCCGCATCCACGACTGGCCAACTGGCCAACAAGTGGATTTCTACTAACAAATTTTCCCCCCTAACATAATTTATCAGTTTTTAAACCAAAACGGGCAATTTGGGGCCATTTTGACTTTGATTTTGGAAAACTCAAATTGTTATTTCCGGTACATACAAGAAAATAAAAATATGTATAAAATTTCTATTTTTCATTTCTTACAACGAATCAAAGTCAAAAATAGATTTCGTTCAACGGTTTGGCCTTAAAAAAATAAAAACAGTTACAAAAAACAGCACAATTGACCCTTTGGGCACCCCTGTACCCCGCACCCACCACTAGCCAACTGGCCAACAAGTGGATTTCTACTCCAAAATAACCACCCTAACATAATATATGGGTCTCCATTTCTCCGCAAGGGGGGGGGAGGGTTTCCCTACCTGGGTTCTGGTCTAAGAGACAAAAATTTGAAATCTATAGCATGGGCTAGAGTAGCTAGCATAATTGGTGGTAAGTATTTTGAATTTGTTTTACCTCCTGGGCTAGGGTTGCATACGTCCCGGTTTCGGCGGGACATTCCCGATATTCAATTTTAACTCACGCGTCCCGCCAAATACACAAAGCGGGACACAATTTGTCCCGCATTCTAGAAACAATTTCTATCCCAATATATTTTTTGTAGTTTTCTGGTTAGGCCTAGGCTTTGAGTGAGGATGTGTCTTTGTAGACTGGCAAAGCCCTAGGCCCTATTGTATTTTCATATTGTAGACCCCTCACACAGAATAATGTCATAGTATTAATAGGGTAACTTACTAGGGATAGGCCCTAGCATAGTCTAGGTAGCACGACCCATAGTTTAATTCCTTTTTTAAACGCCTCTACACTGTGTTCCTCTGGCTCTGGCTCATTGAAAGATTAGGCCCTAGCATAGCCTTGTCCTGTAATCTAGCCTAGGACTAATCTATAGTAAACATGTTTAACAACAACTCTGAAATAATCCATATACTAGGCCTCACTTTAACACAATGTTTTATTTTGTTATAGATGGAAATCTAAACTGTAAAACTGTCCAAAAATTGTTTAAGGCGATACATGATAAATACGTAAAAAGAAAAGGTTTCCCCCCCAGCGGTCCATGTGGGGGCGTTTTAAAAACCCTGGATACTAAAGACTTTTGTCGTTTTCAA
>JAMZAV010009359.1:0-24878 GCA_024449915.1 Sweltsa coloradensis | reverse complement strand
TATCTTTCGATATATTTGATTTCTTCTGTGGCAGGCAATGCGAACCTCGTGCGATTTCGTGCCATGGTAACGTTTGGCCACCTCTAGATTAATTATCGTGACGACGACATCTAATGATTTGCCACCTCAGATTTGTCGCAGTTTAGTTGAAAAAAAAACTTTCGATTAAATTTAATGTAACTTTTGAACTTTTTGAACGATTTTGCCACAAAACTAATGGCATTCAATCGGGAACGAAGTTTGCGGATGGTCAAAATTTCAACTCGATCCGAGCCTCCGTTCGAACGTTATGGCGAGACATACAAAAAAACAAAACAAAACAAAACCAGTGACTATTTTTTCCGGCAGAGTCAAATGGAAACGCTCGCTTCTCTCGCTTAATTATCCAGTAAGCGTATTTCAAAATTAATTTATTGATAATGTACACAAAAATTAGGGAAATACCGTATTTTACTCCATTTTGATCAACTTCGGGAATTTATTCCAAGTGCACAGATTTTTTAAGGCAAATTTGTAACTGGATATTAACTTTAAAATCAATGTGAACGCGCAGGTTAATTTGGTTTTGTCGTAAGACAAACATTTTGGTGGGAATTTCTAGAAATTAAATCCATGTTTTGGAGTTCCCATTTTTTCACGTTTTGGATTTATGTCTCATAACCAAAGCTTATTTTTTCCAACCAAATTCGGATATCAATATAAAACATCTTCATTAACACTAGTAGTTCAAAATATGGATACTAGGAAAACGCTAAAGTCCCGCCGCGTTGATGGATGAGCTTTTAAAAGTTTTTAGTTTGCTTGGGATATCTTTACTTTTGCAAGTGCTTTGTTTTGCTTCCTACGCATTGTAGATGATTGTTGTCAAGTTTCTATTGTTAGGCCTACCTGTCAATTGGTATTATTTACCGTCAAAAACTTATATTAAAAGCTTTATTTCTATGGATTCTGGCTAACCTTTTCAACTTCTTCTTTCAAAAGGTACTACATCACCATAAACCTTATGTTCATGTATAATATGAACGTTGTAGCCCCACCCGTTTGGTCAGAATTGGCCCAAATGGCACGAAAATATCGCACAAAAAATCAAAAACATTATATTAAAAGCTTTATTTCTATAGATTCTGGCCAACTTTTTCAACTTTTTCTTTCAGAAAGCAATACATCACCATTACCTTAATGTCCATGTGAAATGTAAACGTTAAAGCCCAACCCGTTTGGTCAGAATTGGCCCAAATGTCACGAAAATATCGCACTAAAAATCGAAAAAAATCGTAAAAGTACGATATTCATGAGAAATATTTCTTCGATTGTACCCAAAAACGTAGCAAGTCTAAGTTTAGAGATTTCGAAGGCCCCCTCCAATTTTCATTAAGATCGGATATGCCGTTTGCCCGGTAGAGAGCGAACAAACAGACGGAAAAACAAACAAAAAAAAAAAAAACACCCGAGCTAAATTTTTTGGGGGGGTCGGTGAAATTGAAGTCTTCGCTTCGCTCATCCAATTACCAATCGTTCAGCTGAAATCACCAACAACTGAGCACGCGCATTTGAGTTGGGTAGGGAAATTTGGAGTTTTTCTCAGTCGCTATTGGTGATACAGACAAGTTGTTTGGTGGAAATTAAAGCTGAGGGTTCCACACATAGAGTGAATATAAAATATTCCACATTTTCCTTTCATTTAATATGTACGATGGGCTGAACACAAGCGACTTCGATTCACGTTTTCAATGTAACAGTAAACAAATCAAAATAAGTAAACTAAGAAAGATAATTGGATGAGCGAAGCGAAGACTTCAATTTCACTGACCCCCAAAAAATTTAGCTCGGGTTTTTTTTTTTGTTTTTTTTTTTTGTTTTTTTGTCTGTTTGTTAACTCTCTACCAGGCAAACGGCATATCCGATCTTGATAAAAATTTGACAGGACCTTCGAAATCTCTGAACTTAGAGGTGTATTGTTTTTGGGTACAATCGAAGAAATATTTCTCATGAATATCGTACTTTTACGATTTTTTTCGATTTTTTGTGCGATATTTTCGTGCCATTTGGGCCAATTCTGACCAAACGGGTGGGGCTACAACGTTCATATTATACATGGACATTAAGGTTATGGTGATGTAGTAACTTAAAAAAAAAAGTTGAAAAAGTTAGCCAGAATCCATAGAAATAAAGCTTTTAATATAAGTTTTTTACAGTTAAATAATACCAATTGACAGGTAACAAAAGAAACTTGACAACAATCACCTACAATGCGTAGGCAGCAAAACAAAGCACTTGCAAAAGTAAAGATATCCCATGCAAACTAAAATTTTAAAAAAGCTCATCCATCAACGCGGCGGGACTTTAGCGTTTTCCTAGTGTAATGAAACATCAATGCTTTAGGTTACTTCAAAAGAACTACAAAAACGTTGTTAAATTTTCATATCATTCTAACAAACTATTTTTGTTAAACTGTATTTTTAGTTTTAAAGATTTAAATTTCTGGGACAGCCCGAAACAATGCAATAAAAATAAAATTTTACTTTTTTAACGTCAAATACATCATATTTAATCATTCTGTGAAAAATGAAAGAATTGTAAAATTTTCACCTATATGTCTAGATTGTCCTTAAACTTCTGTCTTGTGAAAATCCAACAAAAAATCCTGGACTTCTATGAAAAATGAAAGAATTATTGGATGAGCGTAGCGAGCGAAGCGAATATTCCATTTCACTACACTGGAGAAAAAAATCCGGAATGTTTTTTTTTCTTTTCTTTTGTATTTTTGTCTGTTTGTTAGAACGATTCCGGCTAAACCGATACTCAGATTGTGATGAAATTTTATGGAGGCCTTCGAAATCTCTGAACTTAGAACTGCCACGTTTTTGAGCACAATCGGAAAGTTATTTCTCATGAAAATCGCAATTTTACGATTTTTTTCGATTTTTTAAAAATTTCTTCGACTTATAACACCTACATGCCGATCCGATTTTATCCGATTTTAATGATTTTTTCACAGAACCATAATTTTATGAATTAAGATATTCGCGTGAAATTTGAGCGCAATCGAAAAATTATTTCTTATGAAAATCGAAATTTTACGGGTTTTTTCTTTTTTAAAACAATTCTTTGACTTATAACACCTACATGCTTTATCCGATTGTAATGATTTTTTCACAGAGCCTTAATTTTATGAATTAATATATTCGTGTGAAATTTAAGCACAATCGAATAATTATTTCTTATGAAAATCGAAAATTTACGATTTTTTCTTTTTTAAAATTACGATTAATTAAAAAAATTAAAGATTAAAGTTTATTTTTTATTTAATTTAAATTAATTTTTAAAAAATCTTCAACTAAGTAATGATTTTTTCACAGAACAACAGAAAATCCGCATAAAACATGTCAGCTCAATGCAATAATTACGCTCATCCAACAACGCGGCGGGACTTAAGCGTTTTCCTAGTAAAATTATCACGTATATGTCTAGATTATCCTTAAACTTCTGTCTTGTGAAAATCCCAACAAAAAATCCTGGACCAAGCCCTTGTAAATCTATTTGGATGAGCGAAGCGAAGACTTCAATTTCACCGACCCCCCAAAAAATTTAGCGCGGGTGTTTTTTTTTTTTTTTTTTTTTCCGTCTGTTTGTTCGCTCTCTACCGGGCAAACGGCATATCCGATCTTGATGAAAATTGGAGGGGACTTTCGAAATCTCTAAACTTACACTTGCTACGTTTTTGGGTACAATCAAAGAAATATTTCTCATGAATATCGTACTTTTACGATTTTTTTTCGATTTTTAGTGCGATATTTTCGTGACATTTGGGCCAATTCTGACCAAACGGGTGAGGCTACAACGTTCATATTATACATGGACATAAGGGTGATATAGTACCTTTTGAAAGAAAAAGTTGAAAAAGTTAGCCAGAATCCATAGAAATAAAGCTTTTAAAATAAGTTTTTTACGGTTATTAATACCAATTGACAGGTAGGTCTACTCAATAGAAACTTGACAACAATCATCTACAATGCGTAGGCAGCAAATCAAAGCACTTGTAAAAGTAAAGATATCCCACGCAAACTAAAAACTTTAAAAATTCATCCATCAACGCGGCGGGACTTTAGCGTTTTCTTAGTACAGAAACTACCACAAAGTTGTTCTCTGTATTTCTCTTTCATCAGTGTTAAAATCTTACTAGCAATTAGATGCCCGTGCACTTAATTTACTTGAATGCTACTACTATTTTTACAGAGAATAATTATTAAATGCTATTTTAATTGTGTTTAGATGTATTCAATAAATCTAGTAGCGAAGCGAAGACTTCAATTTCACCGACCCCCAAAAAATTTAGCTCGGGTGTTTTTTTTTTTTTTTTTTGTATTTCTGTCTTGTTTGTTCGCTCTTTACCGGGCAAACGGTATATGCGATCTTGATAAAAATTTAAGGGGACCTTCGAAATCTCTGAACTTAGACTTGCTACGTTTTTGGGTACAATCGAAGAAATATTTCTCATGAATATCGTACTTTTAAGATTTTTTTTCGATTTTTAGTGCGATATTTTCGTGACATTTGGGCCGATTTTGACCAAACAGGTGGGGCTACAACGTTCATATTTCACATGCACATTAAGGTTTTGGTGATGTATTGACGTTTGGAAGAAAAAGTTAAAAAAATTAGCCAGAATATATAGAAATAAAGGTTTTAATTTGAGTTTTTTGAGGTGTTAAATATTCAAACCTTTATTTCTATAGATTCTGGCTAACTTTTTCAACTTTCTATTTCAAAAGTCAATACATTAGCCTTACTTTAATGTCCACGTGAAATATGAACGTTGTGAGCCCCACCCGTTTGGTCAGAATCCGCCCAAATAGCACGAAAATATAGATTTTAGATCTTTCTCACAGCCTTGTATGACAACTTCACAGGAGATTTTATACCTTTCTCACAGCCTTGTTACAAACAATCAAAGCTCCAACAGGCCTAATGATTGCTTTGTATGGGCCGTGTTAATATGTTTTATTATTTTAAATTAATATTAAAATTTTAATAATTTAAAAAGCTCATCCATCAACGTGACTAAAAAAAGCGTTTGCGAAGCTTTCAAGTTACTATGAACGTTAACTTTAGTCGGGACTCAGGGTAACAAACACAGGTCATGAGAAGAATCGTAGGTCCACGAATCTGGTTTTACAAGCACAGGTAACAACGAGTTCACGCTCTCAGATTGACTAGTTACTGACGTACTTTTTAGTGTTAAAAGTCTAGAAGCAAACACAAACACTAAGGTAATTGCTAGTAAGCGTGCTTCCTCTTTTCTTTTTTATAAGCCACGGGATTGTTGGATGAGCGAAGCGAAGACTTCAATTTCACCGACCCCCCAAAAAATTTAGCTCGGGTGTTTTTTTGTTTTTTTTGTTTTTTTTTTTGTTTGTTTTTCCGTCTGTTTGTTCGCTCTCTACCGGGCAAACGGCACATCCGATCTTGATGAAAATTTGACAGGACTTTCGAAATATCTGAGCTTAGACTTGCTACGCTTTTGGGTACAATCGAAGAAATATTTCTCATGAATATCGTACTTTTACGATTTTTTTTCGATTTTTAGTGCGATATTTTCGTGACATTTGGGCCGATTCTGACCAAACGGGTGGGGCTACAACGTTCATATTATACATGGACATTAAGGTTATGGTGATGTATTGCTTTCTGAAAGAAAAAGTTGAAAAAGTTAGCCAGAATCTATAGAAATACAGCTTTTAATATAAGTTTTTGATTTTTTGTGCGATATTTTCGTGCCATTTGGGCCAATTCTGACCAAACGGGTGGGGCTACAACGTTCATATTATACATGGACATTAAGGTTATGGTGATGAAGTACCTTTTGAAAGAAAAAGTTGAAAAAGCTAGCCAGAATTCATAGAAATAAAGCTTTTAATATAAGTTGTTTACGGTAAATAATACCAATTGACAAGAAACAAAAGAAACATAACAACAATCACCTACAATGCGTAGGCAGCAAAACAATGCACTTGCAAAAGTTAAGATATCCCACGCAAACTAAAAACTTTAAAAAGCTCATCCATCAACGCGGCGGGACTTTAGCGTTTTCCTAGTTTAGAAGCCACGGGATTGTTGGATGAGCGAAGCGAAGACTTCAATTTCACTTTATTTTTTTTTTCACTTACGTTATCCCAAGAAAAATAGCGAGTAAAAAATAAAATAAAAATAAAAGTTTTTTTTTGTCTATTTGTTCGCTCTCTACCGGGCAAACGGCATATGCGATCTTAATGAAAATTTGAGGGGACCTTGGAAATCTCTGAACTTAGACCTGCCACGTTTTTGTGTATAATCGATCAAATATTTCTTATGATTATCGTACTTTTACGATTTTTTTTTCAATTTTTAATGAGATATTTTCGTGATATTTGGCAAACGGCTACTCCGCTATTGATGAAACTTTATGGTAACGTTTAAAATCACTGAAATTATATATGTTATAATTTTAGAGACATTTGAAAAAATATTACTTATGGAAATCGTACTTTAACGATTTTCCCCCGGTTTTTAATACGATATTTTGGCCGATTCTGACCAAACGGGTGCCCCACCCGTTTGGTTTATTATTTTTTTATTATTATTTAAATTTATATATTATTATTTATTATTTAACGTTCATATTTTTCATTGAAATATAAATTATGGTGATGTAGTGCCTTTTGAAAGAAAAAGTTGAAAAAGTTGGTCAAAATTCATAGAAATAAAGGTTTTAATATAAGCCTTTTACCGGTGAATAATTAACAAGTAATTGGATGAGCGAAGTGAAGACTTCAATTTCACTGAACCCCCAAAACATTAGCTCGGGTGTTTTTTTTTTGTCTGTTTGTTCGCTCTCTACTGGGCAAACGGCATATGCGACCTTGATGAAAATTGGAGGGGACCTTCGAAATCTCTGAACTTAGAGCTGCCACGTTTTTGGGTACAATCGAAGAAATATTTCTCATGAATATCGTACTTATTACGATTTCTTTCGAGTTTTAGTGCGATATTTTCGTGACATTTGGGCCGATTCTGACCAAATGGGTGGGGCTAAAACGTTTATATTTTACATGGACATTAGCGGGTAATAATGGTGATGTATTGCTTTTTGAAAGAAAAAGTTGAATAAGTTAGCCAGAATCCATTGAATAAAGGTTTTAATATGAGTTTTTTGAGTTACATTATTGGATTAGCGAAGCGAAGACTTCAATGTCACTGACCCCTCAAAAAATTTAGCTTCATTTTTTTTTTGGTTTTCTGTCTTTTGTTCGCAACTCTACCGGGCAAACGGCATATGCGATCTTGATAAAAATTGGAGGGGACCTTCGAAATCTCTGAACTTAGACCTGCCACGTTTTTGGGTACAATCGAAGAAATATTTCTCATGAATATCGTACTTTTACGATTTTTTTCGATTTTTAGTGCGATATTTTCGTGACATTTGGGCCGTTTCTGACTAAATGGGTAGGGCTACAACGTTAATATTTTACATGGACCTTAAGGTCATGGTGATGTATTGCTTTTTGAAAGAAAAAGTTGAAAAAGTTAGCCAAAATCTATAGAATAAAGGTTTTAGTATGAGTTATTTTAGGTTTAAAATAACAATTAACATGTAACAAGAGAAACTTGACAACAATCACCTACAATGCATTCAAAAAGCACTTGCAAAGGAAAAGTGGTCCTGCGCAAACTAAATAGTTACAAAAAAGCTCATCCATCAACGCGACTAAAAAAAGCGTTCGCGAAGCGACCTTATAACAATTAACAAGTAACAATAGAAACTAAACAACAATCACTACAATGCTTTCAAAAAGCTCTTGCAAAAGTAAAGCGATCCCACGCAATCTAAAAACTTACAAAAATGCTCATCCATCAACGCGACTAAAAAAAGCGTTTGCGAAGCTTCCTAGTTATTTACAATGTTTTTATAACACTATTGGCTAGTTACAGCTTATGTGTTTATGGTGTAGAACCACTTGTTGACAACACTTCACTCGTAATAGGCTCAAGGTAG
Organism: Sweltsa coloradensis; assembly: GCA_024449915.1. Taxonomy (NCBI): domain Eukaryota; kingdom Metazoa; phylum Arthropoda; class Insecta; order Plecoptera; family Chloroperlidae; genus Sweltsa; species Sweltsa coloradensis. The sequence continues at coordinate 16,846 of JAMZAV010009359.1, read as the reverse complement.
TTGGTATGGTGAATGATGTTGTATAAAGGACCGTGTCACTCACAAGCATTATGTACATCACGTACGTATTGTAAACCCTTGTTAGGAACATCTAGCCTTGCCCCGCCCCCTTGCAAGTACACGACACATGCCACGTACGTAGTAGGCTACATTGTGCAAACTGTTAAGCACGAGTACGGGAGTACTCAAAATAGCGAGCAAAGCACCATAATCAATATATTGACGAAGAAGGTTGCACAAATAAAATAATATAACCAACTGGTTTAGTGTAAAAATCTATTTGTTGGTGGAGGTCCTTAAATAATATAATTCCATTTTTGGATGGTAACAGCCATATCCCTCTGACCCCCTGGGAAGTCACCATCCTTGTTGAAAGTCAATCTCAACAAGATCCCGTGCCAATCGGTCATCGCGTTCGCTTTTTAACGTGAGTAGTGACATCCGCACAGAGGAGCGGACGAACGGCCGGACAGAGAAGTGATGCGTGTATGGGATCTTTCTTCCCGAATAATTCCAAAGAATCTGATTGGTGATTGGATGGCTATAGTGATAACAAGATAACCATAGAAAACATGGGACCTTGTAAGTTAATATTTTCGTTTATGGGTATCAGCCGGTCAATGAAAGGTTTTGTTTGTGTTGTTACAGTGGTGCGCCGCAATGAAGGGTTGGTTCGACGCTTTCCGCAATGACGGGGGCCCCACCTTGTACAGCTACAGCAACCGGACGTCCGTCAGTGAAATGTTTTGTTTGTGTTGTTACAGTGGTGCGCCGCAAGAAGGGTGGTTCGACGCTTTCCGCAAGACGGGGGCCCACCTTGTACAGCTACAGCAACCGGACGTCCGTCAGTGGCGACGTCCAGATCATCACTCTCTATCTCATCTTCTTCACCATCTTCTTTGCGTTCCTCGTCATCTTCCCGGGAGTGAGGAAGGAGGTAAATATAAACCCTCTTCATGCTTAAGTTGCGTTATTAAAAAATATATTATATTTATTCAAATATTAATATAAATATCGGCTGGGTAGGGCAGGAGCCGTACAGTAGCCCTCCCTTTCAATAACTGAAGAGGGTAAATTACAGTTATAAATAAAACAAAGTATAGTATTATGAACTAATCACAAACTAATAATCTAGTAGTAAAACAAAATAACATACTGTATTATATTGGTGAAAATGTTTTCATTGGTACAGAAAATACAATATATATATATATATATATATATATATATATATATATATATATATATATATATATATATATATATATATATATATATTTAATCCAATAAAATCTAGTAACCACCATTACCATCAATGTATTTGTAAAACCTTCGGTCATCTGTCTGTATATTTGGGGACTGGTCGTAAGGCACGAAGCCTCTACCTCTTTTCTAGTGCTTGGTGCAATTCAACCAACTACAACTAACTGAACGAACGTCTGGTGTGTTAACGCACGGCATCAGTAGCTTAAATCCTAAAGGTACCGGTATACCGTTTTTGAGCGACAGCAACATTGTAGCTCGGCCAATGATAATCTGTGTGACACTGACGGTCTAAAAAATTAGATAAGCTATTACCCCGTGCTTTGCAGCGTCACAAAAGACATACCAACGAAGAGTTATCTGTGTTACAGCTTGTGCAATTCTAAGACAGCTGTAAAGTTACATTTTGTGGTGTTTTTAATTGACCCAATATTAAGTACCGTACTGCATGTGCAATAACTTTCTTGTGCCTGCGTCGAACGAAAACCTATCTGAAAAATATGGTATTTTCCAGGCCCTTGGGCGGGAATTAGGCTGATATAGAGCAACAATACTTCCCTCTGCAGCCTATACATATACAAAGAAACAAAAACGAAAACACAAGAAGCACTAATGAAAGGACAATATCTAGGTGCCCGTTAGGGCGCCACAGCCAAGCCGCGATGCGCTACACACTCGGGCACCTTATACAGCAAGCAGAGTTGGGGTGATTTCGAGGTGTCGCCCAGCCGTCACGAAACGTGATATGAACTTGAAAACTATCAAAATCGAGGGGATTTAGGTACCCGACAACACATGCCAAATTTGGTTGGGGTACAAGCATTCCTTCTTGGTGAAAATATGACTTGAAACATGCTCAAAATCACTTTAAGGATGCTAGTTACTACTACTGGCTACTACTATCTAATTCGTCAGTTACAATTGCCCAGCGATTCTGACCAAACTGGTTGGGCTTCAACGTTTATATTTTACATGGACATTAAGGTGATAGTGATGTAATTCATTTTTAAAGAAAAAGTTTAAAAATTGCTGGAAGGCTTCCAAATTTAGGTTTTAAAATAAGCCTTATGCAGGCATACAATCAACAAGTAACTATAGTTACGTGACAATAATCGCCTACATTGTTTACAAAAAGCAAGTCTTTGGACCACTATATTTTTTCATTCTATTGTTAATTGGTAATACCATAGCAATTATATCGACTTTGATAAAGTTATTATATTTTAACAAATAATTTTGCAATGGAGTTTGAAAAAGTAATGAGATCCCACACATAATAAATCTTGTAAAAATGCAGCCAAACCTTACACACTCAAAAGAAATGAGATTAAAAAAAGGGCCAAGCTCATCTACCCTTCCACATTTGCGCATTCTTAATTCATAAACGAACAGTGTCCCGTAACAACATCCTTGAAAAGCTTGGCAAAATAGAATTTGCATGGCAATTACGTTAAAATTAATTAGAAAAAAGAATTTGGATGAACTATTACGTTTAAATTAATAATTGCAAATTCTATTTTGCCAAGCCTTTCAAGGACGTTGTTACGGGACACTGTACGTTTATGAATTAAGAATGCGCAAGTGTGGAAGGGTAGAAGAGCTTGGCCCTTTTTTAAGATCTCATTTCTTTTGAGTGTGTAATGTTTGGCTGTATTTTTACAATTTTTTTTTTGTTATGTGTGGGATAAATATAATCATGCCATTCAATGCTAGAAAAACATTAAAAATCTAACCATGAATGTCATAGTGCTATACACTGGCACTGCTAGGTGCAATAATAGCAAAAAGTAAAAATGTAAAGAGAGATCAATCTAAAATACCAATTATGGGAGTTAACACTCGCAGACAGGAGAAACACAAACGAAACACATACAAATGAATAAAAACATAAAATCGTGGTTGTCAAGGCACAAACACACGATATCGCGAGCCCCACAGACCTGCACGTACAAGTTTGAGTGCAGACTCGCGCGTCTGAAGTTAACAATACTTGCTATCAAAATATACATTTTCAAGTCATTTAATGTCGAGACATTTGTCAAGAAATATGATGGCCAACACCACAACCGCCGTATAACCCTGCACTCAGACGAGGTAGTTATTCCTATGATAAAAATTTAATTTAATCGCTTAAGACTATTCTACCGCGTTTTTCTATTTTCCAAAATATGCTACCAAGTCAATATAATATAGTGAATGGCTTTGAAACCTGGCTTTTTGGATGAGCGCAGCGAGCGTAGCGAGCGAAGCGAAGATTCCATTTCACTACACTGGAGAAAAAAATCCGGAATGTTTTTTTTTTCTTTCTTTCTTTCTTTCTTTCTTTCTTTCTTTCTTTCTTTCTTTCTTTCTTTCTTTCTTTCTTTCTGTATTTTTGTCTGTTTGTTAGCACGATTCCGGCAAAACCGATACTCCGATTGCGATGAAATTTCATGGAGGCCTTCGAAATCTCTGAACTTAGAACTGCCACGTTTTTGAGCGCAATCGGGAAATTTTTTCTCATAAAAAACGCAATTTTACGATTTTTTTCGATTTTTAAAAACTTTCTTCGACTTATAACACCTACATGCTTTATCCTATTGTAATTATTTTTTCACAGAACCTTAATTTCATGAATTAATATATTCGTGTTAAATTTGAGCGCAATCGAATAATTATTTCTTATGAAAATTTCAATATTACGATTTTTCCTTTTTAAAATTGCGATTAATTAAAAAAATTTAAAATTTAAGCTAATTTTTTTAAAATTTTATTTAATTTAAAAAAAATCTTCAATTTAGTAATATTTTTTTCACAGAACAACAGAAAATCCGCATGACACATGGCAGCTCAATGCACCAATTACGCTCATCCAACAACGCGGCGGGACTTAAGCGTTTTCCTAGTTTAGAAAATCAAAACTATTTTTTTCAGATTTTTCTGATCCGGTAGGCTACACAGCCAATATCGCCACCTTAAAATTATTTTAAACTTCAATTAGCCAAGGCACACAATTCAACGTGGGGTGTTGTGTTTTCGTGACATTAATTTTCAACTCAGAAAAAAAATCGGAAACAAAAGTTTTAATTCTTTAAAGATCCAGGTTTAAAAACCATCCACTATGTTTTGACTTTGTAGTATATTTTGGAAAATAGAGTGACGCAGTCGAATAGTTCGAATAGTCGAAGTTAAATAGTCAAGAAATATAATGGCCAACACCACAACCGCCCCAAAACATTTCTTCGACTAATAACACCTACAGTGCGTTCCACCTAGAGATTGCAGTGCCATTCTTGCACGCAACTTTCTTACCCCGCCACGAGCTTCCCCCACCATCCGGCCGCTAGTGTGTTGCAGCGGTCGGTTGGAATTTATACCTGACAAGATTTCCCCTATTGATAACGGCTTAACTCCAGTAGCACACTAAAAAAACAACAGATTCAAAATTTTGCTGCTTTTAATAATATATTTGGACTATTGAGTAAAAATAAACACGTTTCTATTTTTAAATCATCAAAATCGACCAAATACTTCTGAAGTGAGGAACACTCGCGCATTATGTCCAAATATAATCACAAACGAGCTAAATTATTAAAAACAATATGTTAAGCATGCACTCACCCACACACTCCACAAATACACAAATACGTAAATAGAGTGTACAATCATATTGAAACTCATGCTCGTGGGCCGGTGGCCTGCTGTTGCACTTACAGACACACCCACATGTTGGTTTGTATATTGGTTAGTACACATAATTACAAGAGACAGCATAGAAAATTGTTGTACCGTTGTACCGGTTTAAATAATTAATTGTAAAACTAAATCACCGACGACCTCTTGATCACAATTAAAATAGCAGATAGACCAATACAAGAATAATATACAAACCAACATGTGGGTGTGTCTGAAGTGCAACAGCAGGCTACTGGCCCACGAGCGTGAGTCTTAATATGATTGTACACTCTATTTACGCATTTGTGTATTTGTGGAGTACGTGGGTGAGTGCATGCTTTACATATTGTTTTTAATAATTTATCAACTTAGCTTGTTTGTGATTATATTTGGGCTTTACGTGTCTTATTTTGGTAACGACGCTGATAATGATAATGATAATGATAATACTTAATAATAATAATAATAATAATTTTTATAATAATAATAATAATAATAATAATAATAATAATAATAATAATAATAATAATAATAATAATAATAATAATAAATATAAGGTTTTTAAGCATAAGCCCGCTTTAAGGACATAGTTATTGATTCATAGCAGTTGTGTAAAAGTTTGCCCCGACTGGGGTTCGAACCCAGAACCTCCGGCTTAACGTGCCATAGCTCTACCAATTGAGCAAACTTTTATTACAACTGCTATGAATCAATAATAATAATAATAATTGTTATAATAATAATAACAATAATAATAATAATAATAATAATAATAATAATAATAATAATAATAATAATAATAATAATAATAATAATAATAATAATAATAATAATAATAATAATAACACAACAAAAGCAATTTATAATAAAGGTTTGTCTTGTGTCCTCGATACCTCAATTGGTAGAGATCTGGCACGTTAAGCCAGAGGTTCTGGGTTCGATCCCCAGTCGGGGAAAACTTTTACGACAATTGCTATGAATCAATAACTATGTCCTTAAAGCGGGCTTATGCTTAAAAACCTTATATTATTATATAATTATTATATATTATATTATAAACTATTACATAGCGTTATTCCTCGTAATGTCACTTGATATTGTTAGACATTGCTCAAAGAGGCGAATGTTCTTCACTTCAGAAGCATTTGGTCGATTTTGATGATTTAAAAATAGAAACGTGTTTATTTTTACTCAATAGTCCAAATATATTATTAAAAGCAGCAACATTTTGAATCTTTTGTGTTTTTAGTGTGCTACTGGAGTTAAGCCGTTATCAATAGGGGAAATCTTGTAAGGTATAAATTCCAACCGACCGCTGCAACACACGAGCGGCCGGATGGTGGGGGAAGCTCGTGGCGGGGTAAGAAAGTTGCGTGCAAGAATGGCACTGCAATCTCTAGGTGGAACGCACTGTACATGCTTTATCCGATTGTGATGATTTTTTTATAGAACCTTAATTTTATGAATTCATATATAGGTGTGAAATTTGAGCGCAATCGAAAGATAATTTCTCGTAAAAATCGCAATTTTACGCTTTTTTCGTTAAAAAAAAACAATTCTTCGACTTATAACACCTACATGCTTTATCTGATTGTAATGATTTTTTTACAGAACCTTGATTTTATGAATCAATATATTGGCGTGAAATTTGAGCGCAATCGAAAATAATTTTTAATGAAAGTCTCAATTTTACGCATTTTTCATTTTTAAAAAAATACGCTCATCCAACAATGCGCCTGAAAAAGCGTTTGCGAAGCTTCCTAGTTAATTTCATTTAATATCCTTTTTATTTGTTACCAAAATAGTCGTGTTTTAATGCATTGTTGTTTTAATACTAGGAAGCTTCGCAAAACGCTTTTTCAGGCGCGTTGTTGGATGAGCGTATGTTTTTTATTTTTGATTGCGCTCAAATTTTACACAATTATATAAATTCATAAAATTAAGTTCTGTGAAAATATCATTACAATCGGATAAAGCATGTAGGTGTTATAAGTCGAAGAAATATTTTTTTAAACGAAAAAAGCGTAAAATTGCGATTTTCATGAGGAATTATTTTTCGATCGCGCTCAAATTTCACATTAATATATTAATTCATAAAATTAAGGTTCTGTGAAAAAATCATAACAGTTGGATAAAGCATGTATGTGTTATAAGTCAAAGTAATTTGTTTTAAATCGAAAAAAATCCGAACATTGCGATTTTAATGGGAAATAATTTTTCGATTGCGCTCAAAAACGTGGCAGTTCTAAGTTCTGAGATTTCGAAGGCTCTCGCAAAATTTCATTGCAATTGTAGTATTGGTTTAGCCGGAATCGTGTTAACAAACACACACAAAATACAAAAAGAAAAAAAAGAAAAACATTCCGGATTTTTTTCTCCAGTGTAGTGAAATGGAATCTTCGCTCGCTACGCTCGCTACGCTCATGCAATTACTATTTCAAATATTTACTTAAATAAAGTTCATTATTGTGTCTGCATCAATGAAATTAGATTTATTTAGTTTTCCTCTGTAAATCAGTTTGTAGAACTGAATCGGATAGACGTTCAATAAATAATAAAATAATAAATAAATAATAAGGGATGTCCGAGGGCTGTTTATAAGAAGACTCAATCCCTTGCATTCACAGAGGAAAACTTTGGAAAAAACTTTCAGTCAGGATTGCCGATGACGATGGTATTCGAATCCGAGACTCCCGAATTTTCCATTGATGTGAAAAATCTATTTTTTCTTACATTTTTATAGCTTGTATAGCCACAAATCATTGCCTCTTTAGCCCATTGTCTCAGTTAGAACAAGAGCATACATTTGATGTGCCAGATATCAATCAATCAAATCAACAAAATAAAAAAATAATAAAATCAATCAATCAATCAACCAACCAATCAATCAATCAATCAATCAATCAATCAATCAATCAATCAATCAATCAATCAATCAATCAATCAATCAATCAATCAATCAATCAATCAATCAATCACTTAATCAATCGGATTATACTCGCAGAAGCGTCTTGCTGTCTTGGGTGGAACTATGAATGGTATTTGGAGGGGGGGGGGGGGTAATATACACAACAATAATTAAATGTACTGTGTGATTGCAAGAGATGGACACTTGACGTGTGTCAAAGATGACTGGTTCCAATCTCAGCTGTTGTGTTGTGCATGATGCTATGCTAACACATCCGCCATAACCTACTGACACACTTGTGTAACCTTCCCGACCAGCGCAGAGGACAGAGAGAGTGAGAGAGTGATGCACAGATCCCGATACTGAGACGCGACGCTGCACACGCACACGCACTCGCACACGCACACGCACACGCACAGCGCACACGCACACGCACACGCACACGCACACGCACACGCACACGCACACGCACACGCACACGCACACGCACACGCACACAAACACGCACACGCACACTGACGCTAAGTAGTAATTTCTTTCCAATCGTCCATACATTCCAGATAAAAGGGAGATAAAAGACGCAACCACTTATTTCGTACTACTACTAGGGTATTTGGCAAATACATCGTGTTATACCTTCATCGAATCCAGCATGGCTTATCTGGATGACGATAGTCTATACTCTTACTAAGATTTAATCCAACTCTATCAACAGCAAAAAAACATCCAAGTCTGATCCGAGAATATGTACGTGAACCTCCGACGAGTGCGACCTTCTGCATTGTCAAATAAAACAAAACTAATAGCAAAACGTAGACTGAATTTCATACCTGTATCTCGATCTCGTTCTTTAGGGTCTGTAAAGTGTAAACGGCAATTTTCTTAATCAATTGGGTTGATAAAGAACACAATTTGTAGTGCAGGGCAAAATTTGCCATTTGATTTAATCAGAAACGCTTTTGGTTTGCACCAAGAATTCTTTACCATAGTTTAACAGTTAACACTTGACATTTGATATCGAGATGGGGACGCTGAGCTTGCTGAGCTCTCTCAATTGCGCGCGCTCAGGTGTTGCTGATTTCTGCTGAACGGTTGGTAATATCATTACCAAATTTTTGCATGAATGGTAATAAGTTCCCGGAACCGGCTTTTGATATCCGCAATTGGTTTTAAAAAAAGCCTAGATCCATTGCGAGACATAAGTCTAAAACGTGAAAAATAATCCCAAACATGGATTTCAATTCTGAAAATTACCATAAAACCGATTATTTAACGATAAAAACAAATTACACTGCGTGTTCACATTGATTTAAACGTTGCTATCCAGTAAGCGAATTTGAGTAAAAAAAACTGTACATTTTGAATAAGTTTCCGAAGTTGACCAAAATTGATAATTTCGGTAATTTCATATTTTTTTTTATTCAAAATTATTGAAATACGTTTCATGGATATCACAGATTTGTTCTTACTTTGTACTTCAGACGCAAGTGTGAATTTGATAACGGTGTCAATAACCGTTTACCCGGAAAAAACAGAAAGCTGGGCGCCTAAACTCGTCTCCGCGCCAGCCTCAGCGATTCCTCTAATCAGAGTTTTTTTTTCATAATACTAGGGAAACGCCAAAGTAGTTGTTAAACGAGTGAGAGCGCCAAGTGTTGAGTACTCCGGGCACATTCCCTTTCCTCCCCTATCCCTAAGGCTGGATCCTGCCCAGTATGGGGAATGATACCGGTTACTCAACACATGGCTCACTCACTCGTTTAAAACGACTTTGGCGTTTCCTAGTTATTTAAATTAAACATTTAAAATGCGAATAATTATGCTCAAAACGTATTAGCGTAAAACATTAACAACTTTCCAAGATAAAACAAAATTAACCAAAGTTTTATTTCCCATTTAACACCCCTCAAAAATAATATGTGGGTGTAAAAATATAAAAAGTTCGAGCTAACGGGTACCGAACTCCAACCCTCCGTGCGGTAGTCTAAATGCTTACCAATAGGCCATGCAAGCCACGTAGTTATCGTCCCGCTGGCTGCTACTAAACAAATGCTATCGATGTTTTTAAAATCACATTTTTATTTATTGTATGATTAATCGCAATGGATCTAGCTGATTTTGTAAGCAGTTGTCAGTAAACTCGTACCGGATGTCTGTTTAAAATTTCAGCCCAATCTGTTTAGCGTTCGGCTGATTTTCGACGTACAGACAGACAGACAGAATCACAGAATAAGAGCCGTTTGAGTTGAATGGAGACACTTAGTCGCTCCGCTCCCTCGTTTAATTAGTCATTTGATACTGGCGGGTAGCGTTGTCTATACTCAATGATGGTAGTACGTATGTGCCAAAATTGAGACAATTGGTAGTATTTTGGCAAGCTTGTGTGGGAGAAAGGTATTTGAAATGCGGAAATGCTGTCTGATCGAGATATGCACATTGCACAGTTCTTCCTGAACAACGTTTCAAAATTTTAAATTCGTAGCAATGAAAATTTGAGGTCAAAAAGTGGTTCACAATGTATGTAGAAATTCTCTGGATTTGTCGATCAAACGATTTAAAATGGGCATTTAACATTGTATTAAAAGTTGGAGCGAGTTCATCAAAAGGGGTTTGCTAAGGTGCGTACCCATAATGTGGAAAAACCGGGTTCAAATCACGTTAGGGTTTGATTTTTTAAATTCAGTGTTGTATCAGATCCTATAGAATGCTAAAAGCTTATAATTACAACTAGGAAAACGCTTAAGTCCCGCCGCGTTGTTGGATGAGCGTAATTGGTGCATTGAGCTGCATTGTGTTACGCGGATTTTCTGTTGTTCTGTGAAAAAATCATTACTTAGTCGAAGATTTTTTTTAAATTAAATTAAATTAAATTAAATTAAAAATTAACTTAATTTTTTTAATAAATCGTAATTTTTACGTAACTTTAAAAAAAGAAAAAAATCGTAAAATTGCAATTTTCATAATAAATAATTATTCGATTGCGCTCAAATTTTACACGAGTATATTAATTCATGAAATTAAGGTTCTATAAAAAAATCATTACAATAGGATAAAGCATGTAGGTGTTATATGTCAAAGAATTGTTTTAAAAAAGAAAAAACCCGTAAAATTTCGATTTTCATGAGAATATATTTTTCGATTACGCTCAAATTTCACACAAATATCTTAATTCATAAAATTAAGGTTCTGTTTAAAAATCATTACAATCGGATAAAGCATGTAAGTGTTATAAGTCGAAGAATATTTTAAAAATCGAAAAAAATCGTAAAATTGCGTTTTTTATAAGAAAAATTTTCCCGATTGCGCTCAAAAACGTGGCAGTTCTAAGTTCAGAGATTTCGAAGGCCTCCATAAAATTTCATCGCAATCGGAGTATCTGTTTAGCCGGAATCGTGTTAACAAACACACAAAAATACAGAAAAAAAATCCGGATTTTTTTCTCCAGTGTAGTGAAATGGAATCTTCGCTTCGCTCGCTTCGCTCGCTACGCTCATCCAAAAAACATATAAATCGGATGAAAATGAACTGAGTTACTATAGCTTAAACGTGGTTCGGACGAAATTGGCCACCATTTTGAAATTACGGCATCTTCAAAGTCGCACTAAGACATTTTGATAATATTAAACAATACAGAAATTAAAAAAGTCCATCCTGATCGGTGTACGAACCCGGGTCTCCCACATTCAAGATAGACGCCTTAGCCAACTAGTTATAGGTTGAATGGATAAAACAGTACTGTAACGAAAAACTGATGCCTTAGAAATGACCACAGAACATTATTATAGTCATTCATTTCCTAACGCAGGTATGAGCAAGGGTTTATTTCTGATTATGATGGTTGGGAAACACTCCAATTCAGAAAATATAAAAGTCCATTCCGACCATGGCCTTTTTTCATAACTGAATTGTATTAAATATTATCAATTCCACCTATGGGAGTATTTCCCGACTATCCAAATGGAGAAGACATTTTGGTATTCCTATCCTACATGTATAAATAAGATACACTTATAGCTCCTTGCTTCCTGAGCTTACGGGAGTATAAATAAGGTAAGAAGTATGCACAACTTAAAAAAGAGTGATGTGAGTGTTCTGTCGGGCCTCTGGCTTGAAAATATTGTGGTTGAACAATAATTGGATGAGCGAAGCGAAGACTCAATTTTATTGACCCCCATAAAAAATAATTGGCTCTTTTTTTATTATTATTTTTGTATTGTTTGCGTTCTACCGGGCAAATGGCATATGCGATCTTGATGAAAATTTGAGGGGACCTTAGAAATCTCTGAACTTAGACTTTCCACGTTTTTGAGTACAATCGATCAAATATTTATTTTGATTATCGTACTTTTACGTTTTTTTCTCGGTTTTTAATACGTTGTTTTCGCGACATTCGGGACGATTCTGAACGAACGGGTGGTGCTACAGCGTTCATATTTTATATTGACATAAAGATTGTGGTGATGTGGTGCCTTTTGAAAGAAAAAGTTGAAAAAGTTGGTCTAAATTCATTGAAATAAAGGCTTTAAAATAAGCCTTTTACAGGTGTGTAATTTAACAAGTATATCAAGTAACTTTAGAAAAAGAAATCAGATCCCACTTAAAAACGTAATCATTGGACATAAATATTTATAAAAACATCCATCAACGCGACTGGAAAAAGCGTTCGCGAAGTGGCCTATATAACTTCGTGTAGGCCTAAGAACTTTATTTGAGTTCACGTTTTACCGGGATGTTAGGGTTGAGAATTGAAACAATCTCTAGTAACAATGTAATTTTAAGTGGGCAGACTTCCTCTACATCATACGATAAGTTTTATCTGACCTCGACTCAAGATGCATGCTCCATGTTTAAGTCAATACATCCACAAACTTTCACCCAAACGGACAAGTGTGAATTATGATCCATGGATTGTGAAGGCGATCGTCGTTGTGATTTAACCGTTTAACAGATGCGTGTTTATTATCAACTGTGCATTGGAGGCCAAAGACGGAGAGAGTTGTATGGCTGTGTAGCCCATCTGAAGAAATAAGGAAATGCCATAGGCGCTAATCTGTCTTCGCCGTCATCGTGGAGTCGGTGCTGTTGTTGTCTTTGTTGTTGTCGTTGTCGTTGTCGTTGTCGTTTTTCTTATTGTAATAGCCATAATGTTTCTGAGCTCGGTCCAACTTTTTTTTACAATCTTTCAAGTAAATTATTTAAATATCGTTTGATCGCCAAATCAATTTGTATTTCACTTATACATTCTGAACCACATTTTTATGTGCAATTTTCCCCAAAACAATTTGAAATTTTCGGATATTGTTCAGGAAGGATATTTGCATGACTCTATCACACAACATTAACCGCACTTCAAATACATGTCTCCTCAATAAGCTTAGCAAACTCCTACTTATTCATTCTCTTATTGTACTTATATATTATATTCATTTATCTCTTACTAGGCCGTTATGCAAACGCTTTGTTTAGTCGCGTTGATGGATAAGCTTTTTTGTAAATTTTTAGTTTGCGTGGGATCTCTTTACTTTTGCAAGTGCTTTCTGAACGCATTGTAGGTGATTGTTGTCAAGCTTCTATACTTGTTAATTGTTATTATATACTTCAAAAACTCGTATTAAAACCTTTATTTTTATGAATTCTGGCTAACTTTTTTCTACTTTTTCTTTTAAAAGGTACTACATCACCATAAACTTAATGTCCATGTAAAATATTAACGTTGTAGCCCCACCCGTTTGGTCAGAATCGGCCGAAATGTCACGAAAATATCGCACTAAAAATCGAAATAGAGGGAAATATTTCTTCCATTGTACCCAAAAACGTGACAGGTCTAAGTTCAGAGATTTCGAAGGTCCCCTCTAATTTCAATCAAGATCCCATATGCCATTTGTCCGGTAGAGAGCGAACAAACAGACCAAAAAAACACCCGAGCTAATTGTTTTTTTTTTGTTTTTTTTTTTTGGGGGGGGGGGGGGGGGGGGTCAGTGAAATTGGTCTTCGCTTCGCTCATCCAACAAGTTACAACAGATTATTATCCACCCACAAGTGTCATGTAACTAAAACTATAGTTTTAGTTAAACAATTTATAATACACATTAATCACAATTTTTAACACTAGGGAAACGCTTAAATCCCGTCGCGTTGATGGATGAGCTTTTCTGTAAGTTTTTAGTTTGCGTGGGATCTATTTACTTATCAAGTGCCTTTTGAACGCATTGTTGGCGATTGTTGTCAAGTTTCTATTGTTACTTGTAAAATTGTCATTATAAACCTAAAAAAATCATATTAAATCCTTTATTCTATGGATTCTGGCTAACTTTTTCAACTTTTTCTTTAAAAAAGCAATACATTACCATCACCTTAATGTCCATGTGAAATATGAACGTTGTAGCCTCACCCGTTTGGTCAGAATCGGCCCAAATGTCACGAAAATATCGCACAAAAAATCGGAAAAAAAACGTTAAAGTACGATATACATGAGAAATATTTATTCGATTGTATCCAAAAACGTAACAAGTCTAAGTTTAGAGATTTCGAAGGTCCCCTCCAATTTTCATCCAGATCGCATATGCCGTTTGCCCGGTAAAGAGCGAACAAACAGACAGAAAAACAAACAAAAAACAAACAAAAAAAAACAAAAAAACACCCGAGCTAAATTTTTTTGGGGGTCGGTGAAATTGAAGTCTTCGCTTTGCTCATCCAAATACAAAATTAATACGTTTTACAAATCATTTAACACGCATGCAATGCAAGTAAAATAATATGAAAATAATACAATTTATATGATAAGTAAAACTTAAATAAAAAAAAAATAAGTAATATTATTAAAATATACATTAATAGAGACATCCACATTATCAACCTGATCTATTTACTTAAATTTAAAGCTTTTCTGTGGAAAATTAGTTGTTCAATAACGTCCCATGATAAACCTTCGCAATCCGAATTAAAGCCAGGTTTGCAGAGCTCGACATGTTCCTTGGGACACTCATCAGCTTCACGCATTTGATCCTCGTCCGGTGACGAATTACGTTTGGGGTGTAAGTGTGAAGGGAATGTCCGAGGACTGATTGACAAGAGTCAACCCAACATTGGGGTAAGATGAGGAACTTGTCACCAAAATTAAAACCATGAGAAATAAGGTACTTAACTGTATTATAATGATGATACTTTTAGTTTTAGAGCCGATGAGGTTTCTTAAGATAGACGTTAAATATATGTAAAAAAAAAAAAAAAAACAATTTAATGAATTATTTGGACTGTACTCTGCACTTGTAATAATTAAAGAAAACTATATAGATTTTAATAATTTTTCACAAAACGCGAGGCAAAATCGAAATACTTATAAAATGTATAGTTTCGTTTGAATCACAGTTTGCAAAAACAGATTTAATTATTATTATTATTATTATTATTATTTATTTTCAAAACGTAGTGACAAGATACATAATATGCATAATACAACATACAAGTCAATACATAATGACGGTAGCTAGAAATTAGGGCAAGCCCCATACCACATGACATGTGTCTAACTACCTTTGGCTTATTTTGATCATCATCTATATTAGTAATTTATTCTGTTATTTGAAAAAATTGTCTTGCGGGATGTAGTTTCAACGAAACTACACAAGTGACACTCCCTAGTAGTACACTGAGTTTGACCCCCGCTATCGGCCCGGGCCCAAAGCTGATAGTCGCGCCCGTCCTCACGTCACGTTCAGAACGAGCATGAGCAGGGTAGCGTGATTAGCTTTTCCAGCTGGCCGTTCAGCTCTCTGGTCCAAAACTCAGTGGATGCCTACTACGTAAATCACTATTTCGAATGAAATATTATTGAAATATGGGTTTAATATAGTGTGACGTCATTCCATCATGGTCCCCGTGGCGACGGTCAGTTTTGACTCCGAACACGGTTTCGTCCCCATTAGAAACTAGAGGGTGACATTTTCGGCGAAGTCTCTCAAAGGTATCTTTTAAACTTTTCCCAATCTAGTATTATCCCCGAATAGTTTGTTAACAATTAGGCCAAGAGAAAAATATAATTCCTTGAAACCAAGAATGATTGAATGCTCTAGTTTCATTGAAATGTAGGCCTTTGTAGGTTATCTTTGCTTATTATTAGACTAACTTATCTTTATGACTCTAGAATTTTTTTTTTAAAATCAAATTATAGTTCTACTTACAATACCATATACAAAGACCTATCGTCGTTCAGTTATAATGTTATGCTATGAGTCTGTGAATTATTGCAGTTTGGGTACAGCAGGTACCAAAGTTTGTTTGGATTCGATTTTCTTCGTTGCTATGGGAAACCTGTTGCGTGACGTCTTCACCAGTAGTGTCTACTGGCGGTAGTCGCGAACACCTCCCGAATTATAACTTTGCGTGCAATCACTGAACCTTGTTTTTCTTCACTTCCGGTGTCAAACACAATTTCTAAATAACGTCTCATCTTTATGCAACGAGGTTAATCTATCGACGTGAAACACGTCCTACCTGTCGCAAGGTTTCTTCACGTGTTTTAAATGGTTCGTCTGTTTTTTGTTTCAGAAATTCACAACCTTCACGAGCGTGACGCTCAGTCTGTTCGTCGGCTCCGTGATACTCGGTGAGTGTACACTCAAACATAACCATGACGTCATCAGGAGTTACACCTGCACCTCTTGCACTGGCTACTCTCACACAAGTAGGCCTGCAGAATGTCATTCGAAACCCTCCGGTGCAATTTAAAACGAAAAGATAGTGGGGGATTCTTTAATAACTTGAGATTTTACTTTTAATTCAGTATTTGGAAAGGTAGATCAAATTTGCATTATTTTATTTTGAGTTATTCTCTTGTGATCACAGGTTATACCGAAGTTTTTATTCATTACGTTCAGTTTTATTAATTTATTAATGTATTTGTCGTGTAACCTATTTAGCTGTTATAAAAACTGATTTTAAAAACAGTTAATTACAGTTCAGCCAATTTATGAATAAAGTCATCATGGTACCCCAAAATTTTACCTTTTCTTTTCGCCAGCT